>JBBYHH010608460.1:0-10567 GCA_038382905.1 Daphne laureola
TTCCTCTTGGTGTTCAAGGGAGTCTTCTTCATCATCATCTCCATCCGCCATCATCCTTGAAGATTCAAGGAGACAATCTGCCAAGAACAAGTGAGGAAGGAGCATACATTTGGAGCAAGGAATTCATATTCCTTAAGCGGTTTTTCCAAAGCTGAAAGGGACATAGTTTCGGCCCTTTAATGTATGATTATGTATGTTACCTTCCTGTTACTTGTTCTTGTAGAAATGAGCATGATTTTATCAAGAGACATCATACCTTCTAATCCGCCACTAAAGTGTGCTTATGTGATCATATGAACATGAAATGAGAAGAATAAAAGATCTAAAATCTTCAATCTCTGCAGTAGGGATGATCTCATGTGCTGAGTTTGCCTGATCAATGTGTTCATTAGTGAGTGTATCAATGTGTTGATCCTCTTGACCTGTTGTAGCAACTTCTTCTCCTTGAGTCTCCTACTGAGGCTGAGGCTCAGGAGCGGTGAGAAGGAGGGTAGGAGGAGATGGAGGATGTACATAAATTGGTTCCACCACTTCTGGTACTTGTTCTCCTTTTGATAGTGCAAAGAGCACTTCATTGAGGATTTTGCTTGGACTGGCCATTGAGAAATCTTTTTGAGAATAGAGAGAGTGAGGCGCAGAAGATCTAAGAAGGGTTTAGGTTTGAGAGAATACCTTTCTGAATGAGAATATATAGAGAGACCGAGAGAGAGCAAGAACCGGATCTTAAGGAAATAGGAAAAGAAAGAGTATCAACTTGATTTCTTTCTAGGTAGAAGGAGATTGAGATTATTTAGCTAGGTGTAAACTTCCTTCTTGAATGGGATAGTCTTTTATCGCTTAGGGGTGAATGAATTTCTATCGTTTTGGATAGCTTTCTTCAACGATAAGAAAATCTAATAGTAAAAATTATAACCGTTGAGTTTGTTATCAACGTATTGATAACTTCGTCAACCGTTTATCCTTTTTACCTTTTAACCTTGGTTTAATCCTTTAATTATCTTAATGCCTGGTATAATCTAGCACATTAAGTAATTTGGACTTACTTTCGCCGAAAATTTTCATTTTTTCGCAAAGGTCCATAAAGTTCCACTCATTATTTTCTTTTCTCTTTCTCTTTTAGTATGATGGTCTAATGTAGAGAAGTTGTATAATTTGAGTAGTTTTAGGTCTGGAAACATTATCAATATGATGTGGAGAAGGGTTAATGCATATCTTTAATGACCACAACTAGCTGGTCGAGAAGTTCATAATTGTGATTATCAAGCATAGTCAAATATGATGTTATGCTGATGATGATAAGATTGTTGTCATCTCGGTCTGGGGATTATCGTAGATACAATATTTTTGCACTTACAATTGCTCTTAATGATGATGAATGATGCAATAGATACATTGTTGTGTTCACTCAAGACCATCATGCACAACAAATTCATGTAGACCACCTTAAACTAATGCCTTTACATTTCACCATTCTAATTCTAAGTGGAGCTCACAGATATAGGCAAGGTGTTCTGCAATGTGGCAAGAGGGAATGCGATTAGGAAACATGTGTCTATGCATGAATTTTACGCATTCCAGATTCATAATAGGCATTTAATATATTGTACAATCTTATGCGGTGTAAGGTTGTGTTGTATGCTAGATGAGCAATTCAACTATCTTAGGACACATCCGAATAAATTTTGATGTTAGGCGTTATATTATCTCCAAGATGCTATAACTCTTGGTGATACAGATGCAATACAGACTTGTCGGTTGTGTATATTACCGTCAAGTTTCACCGATAAGCCTCGGTACACGATACAAGTATATCAGATGCTATGGCAATAAATATGGTTAGGACACCCTGATTTGTTGATGACAAACAACCCTAAATGGAATGAGATCACAAAATTCTTATTGATACATGATCAGACACTAGACAATAGACAAAATTTTATAACACATGTATTTGAGTTGAAACTCCACTCAATGTTGGAGGATATCACAAAGAATGGACTATTCAGCAGATGCCTCAAAGGTATGCTAATATCATATATACATGATTCTGTAAGTTTGAGTACAAAATTACAATTGTCGTATTGATTAATTTCATAAACGTGGACTTCCACATAGATATATTGCATTATTTCTACATCCAGTCTGGTTTGGAGGGCTTCCCTCCTCTTAGCAACATGCCAACAAATATTTTTCCTATCAAATGAGTAAAGTGCTTAACAATGTATAGTTCAAGAAATGAGTAAAGTGTTTAACAATGCATAGTTCAAGAATTAACTCGCAACAAGTTATAGTTTAGAAACTAAAATGTCTAAGGCATTATAGTTCAGATGAGTAAATAGTAACTAAAAAAAAACTAAACAAAGAGCAACCGAAGTTCATAGTCAATGAACATGGCATATTCTACCATTTGGGTTTTTTTTTTTTTTTTTTTATAATGGCTACCATTTGGGTTTTATTTAAGCTAAAGTCTCAATATTTTTCGGTGTACCTCTTCCACTAGATGAATGAAGGATATTCTTTCAGTTTGAACGAAATTTCTGTGAAGTAAAATCATGTGAGAAGAAATTATTGTGGGTCAAACGGTTTCTTAGTGAAGAAGAAAATGCCCTTGTTTTTCCAAAAAGAAAAAAGTTCACATATTTTTTGCTTTTAAAAACAAGCTGTGGCCTGTTGTGAAGTTCATATTCTGGATTCTATCAATCAACAAAGCAAGAAGCTGCATAATTAGAGCCAATCTCACCATAGCCTTAGTGTTTCATTAATATACTATTGCTTTCATCAATTCCTGCAATTATTGAAATATCTACAGATGCAATAGTGAATCGATTCACTTGCATTTGCCTTCACAAGCCGCCATTTTCTCTGCAAAACCTAACGCCACCTCCATGGTTTCTTATTTGCAAAAGCTCGCAAATCTCTATTGCATCATTGTGTCTTGTATCTTCTTCCAAGCACCAAGCTCAGAACATCTTCCCACTACCTTCTTTACGCAGAACAGATTCATGGACATCCATCCGCTGCCACTTCCCCACGAGCGGACCCAACTGATCGACCTTATCATACAAACCCAGCAGTCCACCAGTGTGTATGAACAGAACCTTTCTTCCCTCCCACTCCTTTGGATTCTCTGCCATCTCTTTCATCAGTCCAAACACACCTTTCCCACTGAAAGCCCAAGACAATAAATGGCAACTATACCGTTAGAAAACTTGGTGAATAGGGATGGACATTGGAGAGGGTCAGCCTGCTCCATGGATCAATCCAACAATAAAGTTCAAGGACTAAATATGTAAACAATGAATCATTTTTAACTTTTTGAAAAGTTTGAGCACTTGTTTTTTAGATGTTCAAGGACCATTTGTAATTTTTCATCAGTTTGATGACTCTTGTAAATAATTTGTTGTCAATGATGCGCTCAAGTGGATTATAAAAATGACCTCTCCATGGTGGAGCTCCATTGGAACGTATCTATATGCATAGCACTAGTGGTGACTGATGCTTATGTTATAGAGATGGTCGCTACAATCCTCCATGAGGGAAACCCATTAGTGTGCAAGTTACGATACTCGGCTTATACATTAAGGAGACTGAATTAACCACTGTCTATACTCAAAGAGGACTCAGAGATTCAACCAATTTACGCAATCAATGACAAAGATTTCATACCTGTAGACTGGATCGAGAACAACACCAGTTGCTGAAGCAATGTCCGTGACAAACTTAAGCTCCTCTGCAGAAGTCATTGCGTAACCCAACCCTTTGGCCTGAAGTCAAACAATTGACCATTAGTAACACATAAATCATGCAATAAGATCAATACTTAGGGCCCGTTTAGTTTTGAATTTTCTTTTCCAAGTTTTCCATTCTAAATTTCATTTATAAACGTTTGAATGTATAACTATCTTCAAAAGTGGAAAACATGTTTTCTGAATTTTGAAAAACTCGAGAATTAAACAGCAAAACTCCCAAAACAAGGTTTTCCATTTTCATAGTCATACATGAGTTTTCCAAAGTTTGGGAAATAAGGTTACTATCTCTTAAAACTAGTCATACATTCAGACTTTTATATGAGAAATTTAGAATAGAAAACTTGGAAAATTTTCCGAAACTAAACAAGCCATTAATTTTCCTAACAATTTCAGAAAATCCCATGATACTTTTCAAATGGTTCTTCTTCCTTTAGGTACTGTTTCAAAAGAAAACTAATATGCGTTCTTCTGGTATATTTTTTCGAGGGAAAAAGTTTTTTTTTAAATGGAGGGAAAGTTTCTGAAAGAAAAAGGTGGAGGAAATTTTTTATTTTGAAAATGCGAAAATTTTGTTTGAAGAACACAGCCTAAACAAGAAAATCACTGTCTGTAATCATCGTTCATTTCAACAATGCTGGAAATGTTAGAAGCCTGCAACTGTCACAAGGCTGCATGCAACAGAACCACACCAACTTCTTAAGACATGTGGTTAAAACTTTATTTTCAAAATTCAGCCTTTATCTAATGAAGTGCTAGCTCTTTCATCACACCCCATTCTATCACATACTTACATTTTTAATGTTAACTATTTCACGGGAACTTAGGCCAGCATCAAGTCCATCAGTCAGATCTTGAACAAAGTCATAGAAGTAATCAGGATCATCACAAACAGAAAATGCATGAACCTGTATCATCCGCACCAAAATATCAAAATCATTTTCCAGAAGAAAGAACTTCGATGAAACTATGTGCAGTAACAGTGAACATACTTTTGCCTTCAAAGCACCCAGCGATGATCCCAGTGCAAGGCCAGCAATTGTACCCCCACTAAAAACCAAGTGTGAAAAGCATCAACTAATAGTGAGCACGGATTGTAAGAGAAAACGTTCAGCCAGAGATAATGAGGAAAATTATGCCCTATAATTGGACCTATAGCAACCTCTATGTGTGTGTTCTGTGCATGTAAGGTGAACCAAAGTTTGTCAAGCAGCAAGTGTTAGGAAATCAATGATTCAAATATCTAGTCTGAAATGTTGCATGATTTCCAACCAATTAAGTATGGAGCACTATTCCTACAGCTAAAGTAGCATTACTTAAGATATAAATGAACACAGCTGAGGATCATCTATTTTCGATTGCAACTATTTAGGTAAACAATTCAAACACACTCGAGTTTTCAATAAGTTCTCGAAACTGAAGAGTCGAGCAGATTCAGACCATAAAAAAAACTGCTGAGTGAGATTCAAAAAGAGAGAGATTCATGACTGCAACTAAAAAGAAAATTTAAGATCACCTGCCACATGCCACAACAATGTCATCAAACTTAGGTAAGTTACCCACTTGAACTTGTTGCTCAATTTCCCACATTGCTTCAATGTAGCCCCTAATTGGGAAAAAAGTGAACATGTGAAATCAACCAGATGCAAAACAGGAAGAACCTCAAAAAGTAAACAGAAGTGCTGATGAAAGGAAAGAAAAAAACTATAACCATCATGAAATTTAGATAGCATAAAGAGGAATTTATTTGTACCAAATAAACAATGTGCAAAAAACCGAAATACTTGAACTTTTCTCCTTGATTTTTTTAATAAAACAGTCAAATTAGAGTAAAAATACTCTAAAACCACGTGATAACAATCATGTAGTAGGTGCTGTAGTATCTCTACAGATAACTTCAAGAATGACCATATAGCAATGACTTTTAGGCACGCTTATATGTGACACCCACATATTGATATCCATATGTATTCTAATGCAATTACACACCAAAGCTGCAAGAGTAATAAATAACTACTCCCTTTGTTTCGAACTCTATAAAGCATTGGCTTATGAACAAAGTTTTAGGTTGTGTGGGCGTTGTAATATTCTTACCGATTTTAACTGTAAAAACATGATACAAAAAGGAAAAAAAAGGCCTCTGCAAAAAGCATTTGGTAGCAGAGGTTCCTCACTAGCACATTCAGTTTACGCTTTCCAAATTTTCTTACCATGGGTAATATATAGTACTAATTTAAACTATATAAAATTACCAAATATGGAAATGGTGCAAAGAATTCGGAACATCTAAAAATAGTAATTGTTGCAAAGATCTTGAAACGAAGGGAGTATTAGTTTCTCAAACTTTGGTATTTCATTCAGATAATACCTAAAGTTGGGCTAGAGGCAGCTGAGTGTGCAACTACTATTCAGTATTTTCTGGCAACTATCGGCCTTGAGCATTAAGCATAGTGACTTTCAGCACTGCGCTGGCTGTCAAGTTGCAACTTGCAAGCCAGTGCTGGCTGGAGAATAGAAAGATCTCATTGTGGACTGAGTTGTGTTGACTTTTTCAAGGACTAGGCTGAATGAAACACAAAAGATTAGAGATACATGTTGACACATATGGTAATGGATACAGTCGTACATTCTAGGGTACCCTAGATTGAGTGTTAGTCTCTGCAAACCAGCAATAGAGCACCCCAAAAAAGGGGAAAAGAAAAAGAAAGAAAACCAATAAGCAGTTAAATGAAAGCCCCAAGGTGCAATCTGCATATACACAATCTAAAAGTCTTTCTGCAAGAAAAAAAATACTCACATAATAATCTCTTAATTACTTGATTGAGATTTTTTTACTTCTGTTTTGTTTACTGCATTAGCAACTTGGTCTTACAAATTGATACTAATGAAACAGATGTCATGTTTTATTCTAATCACGAGCTGTAAAAATACAAATCAGAAGTTCAAGCCAGATGACTTCCTGAGTTTCATACTGATCAGCATGAATTTGAAATATTAAGTGTTTGTTCAACAAGAAAGAAGTTCAACAAGCTGCAGATGCTAGAAATCAGCTTACCAAGTTCCTAGCGAGTTTGATCCTCCGACAGGAATGACATATGGTTTCCTTCCCTCTTTCAGCAACTTTTCTTTCAAAACATTAGTAAGCGCCTGTGATATCAAAATGCTCTATGGTTAGCACACTCACAAAAATTCCATATATCAGGCAGCAATAAAAGTATCTGAAGACTGGTTGAAAGTGTTAATCAATAAATCCTTTCAGGTTTTAACATGAATTTTAGTACGTGACACAAGTAAAGAAACATCACTACCAGTGATACTCAAAACTTTTACTTATTGTTATATCTTACCAGGAAATAAAGCACTGCTAATCATTGTTGTCTGTTTCTAAGCATACAGATAAAATGTATTCAGGATTCAAAAAAACCTCAAGACTTCATGTTATTTGTAAAAATGTTACCTGTGCAACTGAGACACCTAGCTAAATCAAGGACAAAGGACAGAGGTTCATACTTTTAACAAACAATGATATCCAAACACTATAAAACAGTATAATGCAGTTACAACAACATGACCAAATGTATTAATAAAGGATAGAAACTAACAACGCTGCCAATCTTAGCATATTCTTCCTTCGAAATCAGTTCCACATTAGCTCCAACAAGCCGCTCAACAAGGAGATTGCCTGTCAGTCCAGGGTCTTGGTCAACAAGAGCCTGCAGACCATGATGTACATTAGCAAAGTTCATACTTCGATACAAAGAGAAAGCACAATAATTCATACAGGAATAAATTATTAACCTTTGATGTACGAAGTATAAGATAACAATCAAGGTTCAAATACTTTGCAGCCACAGCAGTGGCACGACAATGGTTGCTTTGTATGCCACCAGCTGTGATTATGCAATCTGCTCCTTGTGATATAGCATCTGCAAGCAAGAACTCCAGTTTCCGGACTTTGTTGCCACTCAGTTGCATGCCAGAGAGATCATCCCGCTGCAGGATGGAAAATCAGCAGCAGCAGTCAATACTCAATACACAGTAATCTACTTTTCCCCGGAAACAAAAACTGATTAGATTGACCAAACAAAGTAGAAAATAGAGAGACAAACGTTAATTTACATCTCTCTCTCTCTCTCTCTCTCTACAAACCTATAGGAAGAAACAATCTCAAAAAGACCTCCCCCTATGCTATACATTTCACATCTTTATCCTGTCATTCGTATTCTCTGCGCATCCACATTGCTGAAAAAACCCAATTAACGAGACTAAATAGTAGTACTACTAAGTACCTTCAACCAGACCTCAGTGTTGTTGGGAAAGTTGGGGAGACTCCACTTGTGAATTGGCGTAGGAAGCTGAAAAAAGCAACCAGAAGTTGACAGTGGAAGCGAACAGCACAAAAGCTAAGGAAAAAACAAAAACAGGAGAAAGGGAAAGGCAAGAGGAGGTTACATGGGCGAGAGAGACGAACTCGGGAGGAACAGGAGTGAGATGAGAAGCCCATGAGGGAGGAGCATAGGGCTTCTTCACTAGGAAATCGAAGGTTGATCGTAGAGCTGAAGAGCCGGCGACAGAGCCCATCCGTGAAGACGACGACAGCGACTGTGTACCAAAATTCACCTGCTCCTCACTCCCAAGTCTACTACGTATTTACAGGGCTAAAGCCACCGATGGTGCTACTAATAGTTTGCACATTTTGTTAGTTTGCACATTTTGTCAATGAATAACTTAGGATTTATCTTAATGAATCTTAATATTTAATTATGTTATTCAACTGAGTCTTAAAATTTAAGGAAATCTTTTAACAAGTCCTAACACTGATTCCAGTCATTAAAATTTTTAAGAAAATTCAAATAGGTCTTTTTTGTTCTAAACTGTTTATTTTGAACATTAACTTGGCTCTGATACCATTAATGATTAATAACTTAGGTTATATTATGAAAAGTACACATAATAAATATGAAAAGCACATGGAATAAAAGATTAAAATAAGAGAATGATAAAGTCACACACAAATGATATTATGATATTAAGGATTCAAACTTACAATAATCTGTTGAGTATTAGATATTCACAATAAGCAGGAATTAAGGCTGATGAAGGAAAGCACACAGAGTTCCAACAACTACACACGTACAACAGCTTACACACGTACAAACCAACTCCAAAGCAAACAAAGAACTAGTACAATATGTAGACTGAATTTCTGAATAGAAATGCGTTCAACACATGAACTGAGAGAAGTAGAGAGAGAAGTATTTTTAGAGAGAAAATTTATGGATGTCTTCTCTTGTTCTGAAGCCTCCTATTTATAGGAAAGTGGCTCTCTTATCTTCTTCTGAGCAATAATGCTCTCCTTGCTGGCAAACATTGTTGATGATAATGTTTTTTTGTCTTTTTCTTTTCTGAGTGAGAATCTTGCCCCATTAGTCACATGGCTGTGTCAGATAGTCATTATTTCTTGGTGGTGGGCCCTCCTTGGTTGGGGCAGCTGGATAACTTTTCTTGGGCAACTTTGACATTTTGCTCTTGGACAGATCTTACAGCTAATTTCATTAGCTTCTCCTTCATCTCTTCCAGAGGGATATCTGCCATTTATGATTGGGAATAGAGCTTTCCCAGAACTGCATCAAACTTTTCTTCATTTAGAGCTTCGTACAACTCGATGACCTTTCTAGGAGATAGGAGTTGATGACGCATTTGTTCCACCAGTGGGTAACCCATACCCTCTCCAGAATAGGGACATATTGTTCTTGGTCAACTTCGTAATTCCACTGGACAATCCAAGGGATACGATAGAGGACCAAAAAATAGAATTCTGCATACGGGATTATATTTTTCTGCGACTTGTGTTTGTTGAATTCAACAAATTCATCGAAGGATTTCTTAACTTCTTCTGGGAATTGATCTGAGACCAATCCTTTCTTGGAAAACCAAAGCTGAAACCAATTTGGAAATTTCTTCTGGTTGGATTTGAAAAGAATCATCCAGGAATGTTTATTCTCTGAGTTTTGAAAATTAAAAATTTCATCTCATGCTTGGATGTAATCTCAGTATGAACAAGCATAGTTTTTGTATTCCTCATTGAGAAACCTTTTTTCTGGTATGCGGTAGTCCCATTCTTCTCGAGACCAGACCTTATAGATTCCTAGTTTAGAAATTCCAGTTTCTTGGAAAAATCTTCCGTCTGGACCTGAGGTATTTCTTTCTCTGTGATATATTTCTGCAGAGCCCGTTTTCTCAAGAATTTTATTAAAATAATCATGTTTTCTAAGGGGATGAAATTCCCACATGGGGTGCATATGTTTAGGCCAGTATTTTCTTGTCATTTCTAAAGGAGCCGTACTCCTTAGATCATTATTTTCTACTGGAGAGAGGAGTTCTATTTCTCTTTCTCTTTTATCTGGGGGAATCTCTAAAGAGAACAAAGTGATTTGTTGAGTTTTAGCAGTGGATAGGGAAATCAAAGATTCTTTAAAATAAGTTTTTGATCCTCTGGAAAACTCATCATGAGGGTGAGGATAAGGAAACTTCATTCCCCTCTTTGCTTCTCTTGGGGAGAATAACTGATATTGAGGATGTTCTTTTGTCCTCTTCGTACCTTGAGAAGATTGACATTTCTCGATTCTTATTTTCTAGCCAGTGGGCAATACATAAAAATTTATTTGCTCTAGCGCTTGATTTTCTATTTGCATAAGAGGTGCAAATTTACTTTCTTCTGCGGGCAGATGGATTTCTGTGATATCCATATGCTCATCCATATGAAAAATTATTCTTAAGAGATCTGGATTATTGACCTCCTCCATTCTGTCTTTGATCTC
>JBBYHH010608570.1:0-10567 GCA_038382905.1 Daphne laureola
GGTTATCTTTATTAAAAATTGAGGCAAACATTAAATTTTGAAACAACACAGTCAAATGATATATTTTTTACCGGATGAAGAAAGTATTAGATTGATCCAAGCTTTTGTTGAAAGATAAATGGGTAGTGGGGATAAATCTGTGTAGATAGATGATCAATTTATAAATTTTGAAAAAGTTAAGAGTTAATTTATTAATTTTTAAAAGTTTGGGGTCAAATTAATTATTAGAATATTGTATTTTAACGGAACATGATAGAATATTTCATCTGTTAACGGAGCGAGTGGTAAAATCACTCATGAAATAAACTTTAGTGGCAAACCTCCTCCTACTTGAAAACATTAGTGGCAAAAAAATGCTCAAAAATTGTTAAGTGGCAAAATCGAGCCACCAGATATATATCAGTGATAAAATCAAACATTCTGCCCATTAATTGGGGACGGGGGAAGTATTAGATTCTATACTTTTGTTAGCTTATTATTGTATGCTTATAGAACATTCTCTCTACTTTTATATACTCTCTTGTTTCGAAAAAATATTCTCTTCATCTAATAAAACTTATATATATGACTCTGCACGGCAGCACGACATGGAGATTAAAAAAAAAAATACCCTCCGTACTTAAAAAATTGTATCAATTGATTTTGGTGTTTCAAAGTTTAATGTTTGATTCAAATACTTATAAAGATAAATAGTGCAAAAAAATCATAGAAAAATATATTTAGAAAACTTATATTGTAAATTATGATACACATAAAAATTATTTATCTTTAGATGTTTAAACATGATGAAAAAAAATCATAGATTAAATACTGTAAAATAATTAAAATAAATTAGATAACTTTTAAAGTACGGAGAGAGTATTAACTAGAGAATAATTAGGTAAAATTGGTATGAAAATATATTTGCTTTGCTAGGATAAAAAATAACATATCATAAATTTTACTAAGATGAAAGGAGTATTTGTGAAAATATTTACCTTCTTTTACATTATTAACCCGATTGCCTTTTAAACAAAAAACTTAATCATTTCAATTTCATTCATATGATGCCCAATGACACTTAAAATGAGATAATCTAGTGCTTTAGAACATCTCCAACAGTTTCCATATTTTTTTAATATATATATTTTTTGAGAGTATTAGACTTTTTTTTTTTAACAGTTTTCTCATTTCACTCTCCAAAATGGAAAAGGGGAAGAAAAAATGAAGAATGCTAACTATATTTGCAACATTTTGCAAAAAAATTTGGAAGCTGTCTTGGGTTGGATGGTGTGATGAGGACAAGTGGCAAGTTATGAGAAGTTGAGCATTAATGTGTTCTCTTTTTTTTTAGGAAAGCATTAATATCTTCTATTTGGGCTATGCGTGGGTGATGGGAGGGCTATATTGATGGGGTTGCATCATCATTTATGGAATTTTTTAATTACTGTAATAAATATTGATTCTTTAAAATGAGAAAACTATTAGAATTAAAACAAAAATAATTTGGAGAATAAGATTTTTATTTCTCTATTTTAGAGAGTTTATTTAGGAAGCTGTTGGAGATACTCTTACAAAATATAACAACTAACTTGTCCCGTAACTTCAAGCTAGCTAAACAACGTAGCAAGAGAAAAGAACTTAAGCCACAAATTATCTATAATCTCCTTCAAAATCACACTCGTGTCCCTAAATACATGTCGATAAATTATTATGTTTCTTTCAATCCAGCAATGGTACACAATAGAAGCCAACATGCCCATGCGCACCTTAGCCTTCATTGCCTTGCCCCTGGTCATTTGCAACATCCACCATCTGCATCTGTCCCACTGATACGGACACCAATACAACTTGCAGACCCTCATTCCTTTAATTAGTATCTTTCGATAGAAGACACTCAAAAAAATAGATAGTCTCTCGCATCTGTACTAGCATCACAAAGCATACAGCACAAATTAACACAAGAATCCCAAACAAAAATCCGTTACATGGTATAAAGCCTATCCTGGAACGCCAACCATGTCAACATAGAATGCTTTGGCACATGGTAAGCCCCCCACACAATATGTTTTCAGTAAACTGAGTAAAAAAATTCTATAGTGTATACATGCAGTCTTCATGTGAAAATTGCCTCTATCCACAAGTTTAGGGATGATTTTCCTAAAAACAATCCAGCTTCTGATCACCTTCTTCCAGTGACGGAATTAGGAATTTGAAATTGGGGGGGCAGGTGGGTAGCTTAAATTAGGGGTTGTTATTAGTCAAATAATAAAACGTTGATATTAATTTACTTTATAATGACCATAACCCTCCACATATAATAATAGATGAAGTAATGGAGGTTACCATGCAGTTTTATGATGGAACCGTCACTAATCATTTTTACCTAGGTCGATTGAGCAAAACAATCCGAGTCCATTAGTCATTTTAGTACAAAACTATAAATTTTTCATACGAGAAATTTACACCATAGACATATTTTTATTCTTTTTACTTGATCTTTTTATAGTAAAATAATTTTTCCAATTAAAGATACAGAAAATAGTGAGAAATTTAATAATAAAATAGAAATATATGAAACAGTAAACTCAAACTCATAACAAATACATAAATAAACACGAATTAATAATAAAAATTAAAATTATATCCAAACATTCTCACAAAAACTAACCAAAAAATCAAATATACTAAAAGAGGATTAAAAGAAAAATAAAAGTTTGGGCATAGTCCAAAACTATTAGCTTTTTAACATGAGGAGTGTCTTAACTATAATATATTGAATTTAAATGACTCAAATATAACAATAGAAAGAAACCAGGGACCAAAAGAAATTAAACCTAACCAAGTTGATTTGGCTTTATTTCTGGATACAATTGAGATTTTTGAAAAAGAGGGGACCATTTAGTTTTGAAATTAATGATAAAAGGACTTAAAAAAAAAAATTGGATTGAGACGGGGACTAGTGGATAAATTATTATATTAGTCCTTATAATTTATACTATGTACCCTATACCCCATCAAGTTTTAGGGGTGACAATAGCCCCCCCCCAACACCCGCGGTCCTCACCTAGTCGCGTCTTTGCCTTCTTCCACATATCAGATGAAGAAGCTACGATTTCCATTTGTCATAAGTCCTGGCCTTTAATATATACAACATGCACCCAATATAGGAATGAAACTTCCCTATATCTTCTAACAATCCCTTAAGCTGAGGAAAAATTAGAGGAAAAAAAATTTGGATGATAAATATTAGGGGTGTTCAAGGGATGAGGCGGATAGTAGAGAAAATACTATCCGTATGCAGCAAGACAGATACCCAATTTTACTATATGTAACCGACCCGCACTACGCAGGTACCCGTGTAGCTGATACGAGCATGATAATGAGTTTTTGCGGATCGGATCGTGGGTACCCACACTATAAGGAATATTAATATCATGAAGAAATGTGATTTTGAAAGAAAAAAAATGACTATATTAATTCTTAGCATTATAAACGAGTAGTCAAGTACATAACCAAATAACCAAATCCATAAACATTATGCAAATAATAATAGTAATTATGAATGGAAGAAGAAGAAATAAAGTAGGTATATATGGGGCGGGACCTGCGGGTAACACATAATAGTACTCCCTTTGTCCTAAAAAAATAGTACACATTATTATTACTGTTTTACTATATTTAATCTATAATTTGTTTTCATAAATATTTAGATATTTAAAACTAAATAATTTATCTGCATATCATAATTTGAAGTATAAATTTTCTAAATATATTTTTTTCTTAGTTTTTAAAGACTATTTATCTTTGTTAAAATTTAAGTCAAACATTGAACTTTGAAACAAAAAAAATAAAGTGTACTATTTTTATTTTATTTTTTTACGGAGGGAGTAGTAGTTTGTAAATAGTAGTAGTATATACGGGGTGAGACGAGTACACAAACTATAACCCGAAACCAACCCGTGGCTTCTCGATTTTTTCGGTTTTCAGATAATTCAAATATCGGTTTCTACGGATCTCAAGTTTTTCGATTTTGGATTACGCGGAATGGTACGGGTTCGTGGATTTACGGTTTTTTTGAACACCCCTACTAAATATAAATGGTCTAACCAACTGAAGCCTCCCAGCATACAACGAGTATTTGTTGGTCTAAGATTCAAGCCTTCTGCAAAAAACCTCCACTAAAGGAACACAATGCCTACATATAGTTCTGATGTCTATCATGGGCACACCTAAGCACGTGATCAGAAACACCCCATTGGTCATATTCAAATCCTGCAAAATGCATGTTTCCACCCCCTGATTTACCCCAACAATGAACATATTACTCTTACCCAAGTTGCAACAAAGCCTAGAAACTTCATCAAATACATCCAGCGCAACAATCAAATATTGTGCAGACCTAATAGATGCTTTGGAAAATAACATTGCATCATCTGCAAAGAACAGATGGGACAACTCCAGACCTTTTCACTTAGGATGATATTCCACAAACTTTTCAGCATATAACATCTTCAATAATCTAGACAGACGTTTCATAATCAAAACAAAAAAGGATGGGGAGAGTGGGTCACCCTGCCTCAACCCTGAAGATTTTAAATCTTTTAGATTCTTATTACATGTTCATGATTACATGGAATATTAAAAGGCATGACATCTCACAAATATCATGCTTAATTATACAAGAATATATAAGAGAATATAGAACACAAAAGACCATGAAGATGCTGAATATATAAGTACCTTTCACCCATGAAAACAACTTAAGGAATATATAATTCCTTGCTCAAAAAAACGTAAGATCCTTCCTTGCTTGATGATGATTCGCCTTCTTGAATTCTCCTAAGGTTCATGGTGGATGGAAAGGAGAGGAAGAAGGCTTCCTTGATCACCAAGAAGAAGAAGAAGAAGAAGAAGAACAGACAAGAAGATAATGCCAAGAGGGGAGAAAAGTGTTGAAAATGACACTTTGTAAATTCACACTTAATCACTAAAAATTCACTTGAAATGGCGCAAAAGGGAGAGGACGAAGAAGAAGAAATATGTGAACCAAGTGTGTCTTCAAATGGCCATTGTTCTCACTATTTATAGGTGAAGAAAATAACCATTAGAATAATGGCCATTACTAGTAGCCATTAAGCCTTTCACTAAGACTTAAAGCTTACAATTAAGCTTACCATGACTTCTCATTTTTCCTATTCCACTAGCAATTTATACCATAAGATAAATGGTCTATTTTCCTTTAATATTACTTCATAATTCAAAATATATATAATATACCTTTAATGGAGTTATTCAATGGTACAAGGTGCATACACCTTGTACCAAAGTTACCAAAGTACCCATACTTTGATAAAAGGTTTTAAAGGTGGAAATAGATGCAAAATGAGATTTGGTGTCACCACCATCCCCGTTCCCGGTGCGGCGGAAGCGTCGGTGTTGTTGCGGTAGCGGTTTTCGGGGAATCGGGTGGTGGCGGTAACGTCGATCTCTTTAAAATGGTTTGGCGGACCCCAAAAACCCGACCCTTAGTTTTTTTTCATCTTTTAAGGTTTCTAACGTGTTAACAGTTTTTAAGGCATCTTTCTAGCCCTAAACCTGCACCCAAGACACATTGGCGGTTCTACAGATAATCGCGCAGACAGATATACATACAACGGAAAGGAAGTCTCGCCCACTTCGTTGGGCGAGAACTCCCTGAGAAATTAAACTTATACACACCAGAATCAGAAAAATAGTAAAACCTATCATGTTGTCTATATGCAGTCTAAGCCTATAGAGCCCATAATCCATTGCAGGAAATATACCTCAAGCTAATAACACTGCTGCTGCTGTCAAACATAAATGGGAGTTAACAATCAGTCATAATTATATGTGTGCTTATTCAGACAGATTTTATAACAGAAGATTTCTAACGAGACTAACCCGAGACAGAAATCAGAAACCATTGACAGAAAGTGATAAAATACATCTGGTGTCAGAAATCAGAATATGACCAGGCGAAATCTACTCCACGGGCCGTTACCAGAGTTTCCTGAAATATTAATATAGTAGGGGTGAGTCCTCGAAAGAACTCAGTAAGGGGGTATGTAAGGATGACGGTTTTTATTTTTAAAACGTTTACCTGCAGAAAGGGTTAGTATGTAATAGACTAGCAGAATATACAATCATAGATATCACAGGAATAATGATATGCAGATGACATGACATACAATATAGTAGTCCCGTCGGACTTTCTTGGATCGTCCTGGATGGACGATCCCAGACACCGGAGAAGAGCATAGATGGATATATGTAACATATAATCCCAGATCGATAGCCCCCGGTGGCTTATTAGGCACACCAAAACAGATGGGGTCAGAATCGCGTGGTACCAGCGAGGGGTATACGACCCCTAAAACTGTCGCAGTCACTAAGTGACTGATAATATCCATAAAAACAGAGTCGACCCATCATCGGTCACCGATATGAAAAAAAAAGTCCTGCATACCGTTACCCTACCATGTGACTAGCCCCGGGAGTCACTGGCCCCCACCCTCGACCCGAGTACTAGCCCTTAACTAACGTAATACGAATGAAGAAAATCTACATTGCATATTAAGAAAGTTAAACCCATTACCTGATAGACAGAAAAACGGCAGATCCTAGCCAATTGAATCCTGACCGCTACCACACTTTTACTCTATATAAATAGACAATTAAATAAAGTTCAGAATTTCTATAATTCTACCTTACTTAAGAGAGATAGTCAATTTTTTACTAATTTCGAACAGTTGACCAACTTGGTCAAACTACCGACTAAGTGGTCAAACACTCACAGATTTATCAGATTACCACTTAAACACAAATTAATCATCCTTTATGATTCATTACATACTAAGTCCCCATACTTTGTCAGAAAGTGCATTTTAGCCCAATTCTGCATAAAGTGTCGAATTTCACTTAAATACTTCCAATTTTACACATATAGTTAAAGAAGTTTGTTTTTACTCCTTTTACCCAATATTATGCACAAAGTCCCAAATAACACCTTAACTTCAACAAAACTTACACCTTGGCCCAACGTTTCATAAAATGGCTAAAAGTGCCCAAATTTCATAAATTAACCAACTTACTTAAAAATTATCAATCTTCATCCTTAACTTTAAATGAGCTTAATTTGTCACTAATTACCAATTATCACTTAAAGTTTTCCAAAATTTCCAGTTTGGTCTTTAACTTTTAAAAAGTGACAAAACCTTCATTAATCACCAAATTAGCTCATTTTTACCTAAATCCTTCACTTAACTTAAAAAACTTCATCTTTTACCCAAGTTTCATTTTCGGTCGAAACTTATAATTTTGCAAAAATGGTTTTTGTTCTTCTAACTTTCAGCAAACTTTAACCAAAGTCCTTAAGTGTTATTAGCATGATTATTCCAATTTTAAATCATACTTGCACAAACAATTTTTTCACCAATTTTCACCCAATAGTTTCGGCCAAACATGTAAATTTTTCATCAAAAAGTTCTTCAACTTTCTACTACAATATTCATGCTTCAAATCACCAAAATACCAACATACTTCAACATTTTCTCAAGAAAATATCATGAATATTTCTCTACATAAATTCGGCCAAACCACCAAATATTCTTCCAAAATGATTCAAGTATGGTTCCAAGTATTAAACATGCTCCAAATTCACCCAAGAACATGAATCAAGGATAATAATAAATTTCCAACATGCTTTGAACTTCACACCAACTTCAAAAATTCATAAAATCATCATACCATCATGGAATCATGTAGTAAAATTTTATACTACTTCTCAACAACCAAAATAAGCTTACCTTAAACTATTATCCAAGAAATGGTTGTGAAGCTTCTTTCAAAAAATTCCTCTCCCAAATTTCGGCTACAACAAATAATTCAAAGGTAATGAGCTAACCATTTTTCATTCTTAGTTTCAGCTTGAAACATCTATTTTAAAGAGCTCACCTTGAATTTTTCTTGATGAAATCTTGAACACTTTATGCCCAAGAATTCCTTTAAAGATTTGGCCAACTAGAAAAAGAGGAGAAAAGAGTTTCAAGCTTCCAAACTTGAATCAAACCTTGAAATACTTAAGGAAAACAGTTTACCTTCTTACTACTAGAAGGTTTGATGAAGATGGTGATGAAAAATCTTCAAGAAAAAGCCCTTCAAGTTTCGGCCACAACTAGGATGGAGGATATGGAGTGTTCTTCAACCTTCAAACTTTTTTCCTTGTTAATCCTTGCAAGGAAACCACCTTACTCCATCAAATCTTCAAGGTTGGATGAGTGATTAGTGGAAATTCTTCAAGAAAGTGTATGGTTTTCTCAGAACAAAGAGAGGATTTTTGAGAGAGAGAGAGAGAGAGTATTTTTGGTTGGGTTAGGGAGGAAATGAGCTGAATTGTAATGATAAAGAAAGTCAAGGGAACCAAGATCCTAAATTTACTCCTTTTAATATTGTTTAATAAGCTAGTCTTACACACCTACCTTTAAAATATAAGCTATTACCCAACCACCACCCATCATCCATCCCCTTTTCCCTCTAAAAACCAGCAGCAATATATAATTAGGGTTAGGGGCATTTTCATCCAATTTCATCCAATTTTTTAAAATGATCATTTTACCCCCGAAAATTGATTTTTCTGAAAATGGCCCGGCACTCACGTACCATCTCAAAAGTGTAAAATCCCTTAGAAATAAGCTCAAATTCATTCTTGGAACACCAAAATTGTCATTAACCATGTCCATTTCATGTAATTACAATTTTCCAAAAAATTACAATCCTGC
Organism: Daphne laureola; assembly: GCA_038382905.1. Classification (NCBI taxonomy): domain Eukaryota; kingdom Viridiplantae; phylum Streptophyta; class Magnoliopsida; order Malvales; family Thymelaeaceae; genus Daphne; species Daphne laureola. The sequence continues at coordinate 8,781 of JBBYHH010608570.1, forward strand.
CTCCGCGCAAATAAATATCCAAAATAAATACATTCCAGAGGTGACTGTAACATTCTCCCCCATTAGGACTCTTGATCCCCCAAGAGTGTCCTAAGTCACTGATACTCATCAGGGTAGCGTTGCATCAAATTCTGGTCTGTCTCCCAAGTCACCGCCCGATGAGAATGGTGTGACCATTGTACCTTGATCATTGGGATTGACTTGTTGTGAAGCCTCTGAGTATCTCTAGCCAAAAATGCAATCGGTACCTCCTGGTAGGACAAGTTCGGCTCTAACTTGACTTCCTCAACAAGAATCATCTGGATAGGGTCAATAATGCATTTTTTGAGCATGCTGACATGGAAAACATTATGCACCGCTGACATGCCTGGAGATAAGGCCAATCTGTAAGCAACCTTGCCTATACGCTCTAGAATCTCATTGGGACCGATATATCTCGGGGCTAGCTTGCCCCGTCTGCCAAATCAAACAGTTTCTTGAATTGGTACAACCTTCAGCCAAACCTTGTCCCCCACCTCAAACTCCATATCTCATCGTCTCTTGTCGATGTATGAGGTGGTCCGGTCATTTGCCTTCTTTAACCGTGCCTGTATCTTATGGATCTTCTCTGTTGTCTCTTCAATAACTTCGGGGCCTATCACCATCCTTTCTGAAGCCTCTGACCAGCAATGTGGTGTCATACACCTTCGCCCATATAGGGCCTCATACGGTGCCATGTTAATAGTGGTCTGATAACTGTTGTTGTATTAGAACTCTACTAGCGGCAAGTACTGGTCCCATTATCCCTCGAAGTCTAATGCATAACTCCTGAGTATATCCTCGATGATCTGAATAACTCTATCCGATTGTCCATCCGTCTGAGGGTGATATGTCGTGCTCAGGTGGAGTTGTGTGCCTAGAGCCTTATGAAAGGCACCCCAAAACCTCATGGTAAATCGTGGATCTCTATCAGATACAATGGAGTCTACAACTCCATACAATCACATGATCTCCCGAATATATAGCTGGGCAAGCTTATCCAATGAGTCTGTCATTCACATCAGTAAAAAATGTGCGCACTTGGTCAGACGGTCAACTATAACCCATATAGCATCATGATGCGCTCTAGTCGGAGGTAGACCAGTAAGAAAATCCATCATGATGTTGCACCACTTCCTGACATGAATGGGCAGTATCTGCAGAGTACCGGCTGGTTTCTGATGTTCTACCTTAACCCACTGACAAGTACCACACTTCTCCACATAGGTGGCAATATGCCTCCGTATCCCCGGCCACCAGAAGTGAGAGCGAATGTCGTGGTATATTTTCTCACCTCGGGGGTGGATACTTAATCTACTAGAGTGCGCCTCTTCCAAAACCTCATCCCGAATTGATGATTCATACGGTACACATAGACGTCCCCTGAAGTATAACAATCCTTGTCTGTATTCAAAGAATGGTCACATCGCTCCTTTATCCTCTCCTGAGAGGTTCTTCAAACCTGAATCTCTGATTTATGCCTCTCGGACTTTGGCCAACCAATCAGACTTAATGGTCAAAGTGTAAATCTGAGTCTGCTCCCACTGATTCCACTGATTCCATAGTGTTGTTGTCACCATCACCCCCACGCTACACGGCCCGGTGGGAAGCGGACACAGGGTCGGCGGAGCGGTGGTGAGCTAAACGATCCCTTCTCTAATGCGCAGCCAATATGTGGGTTTAAACCACTTTTCAGGTCCCTGTAAGAGATTCAACACAACAAAATTTCTACCTTTCTTATACCTGCATTTCATATTTCACAGAACATA
>JBBYHH010608681.1:0-10566 GCA_038382905.1 Daphne laureola
GATCTTAGAATAGTTCATTGAGCATGCATATGAAGTTGTGAAAGGATTGGATAAGGTTTGATTGGTTTTAGAATATTAGGCTTAAATGGTTATTGTTGGTTAAACTTGAAATTTTCTAAGAGAATTGCAATGTTTGGTTATGAGTAACCTTGGAATGAACTAGTAAGTGTATATATGGAGTTAGTACGGTGTTAGTTGAGAATTGGTTGTTTTGGGAATTTTGACCAAAATGTTGAATTGAGATGAAGCTAAGGTTTAGCAAAGAGTCTTGTTAGACAATGTTTAGAATCTGAGTGTGGAAAAACAAAGGAAGTACTGCAGAACTTTTGGCAAGAAAGTTGGACTTTCCTTGAAGTTGTTGGTAGAGAGCAAGCACCTTTGAGGTAAGGGTTCAACCTTCTGGTATATGTATTTTTACGGTATGAGTTGGTTGAGATCAGTCCTAGACCGGTGGTGGGGTCTCCGACAGGTTCCATGGTAAGGTTAGGGGCGTACAGGTTTTATGCGTGCGGAGTTGCTCGAGGAGCGACAGCTAAGAAGTTAGTTGGTCTAGTGATCATATGACGATCTGTTGGAGATCATTGAATGATCCGGTTATAGGTTCTATTTTAGCTATATTTTTTTATTGTTGTTGTATGATCTACAATGCACCGGTGTGATGCTTTAAGCCACCGTGTGTTATGGTTATTCTTCCAATGAAGACTGGCATGATGCGATGAGCTTCCAGAGACGGTGTGGTGCTCTGAGCCGCCGTGTGACATAGCTTACTATGTTGGGATACACCGGTGTAGTGCTTTGAGCTACCGTGTGTTAACTTCCCATATTGTTTTGGATACACCAGTGTAGTGCTTTGAGCTGCCGTGTGTTAATGTCCAGTAGAAGACTGGCATGAGTCTTTGAGCCGCCAGAGCCGGTGTGATGCTTTGAGCCACCGTGTGTGATGATTATTGTTTCGATGTTAAACTGGTGTGATGCTTTGAGCCGCCAGGAACCGGTGTGATGCTTTGAGCCGCCGGGGGTGGTGGTAACATTTTCTATCTCTACTCTTCTTAGTTTGCAATTATGTTCATCCTAATTGTGAAAACCAGTTTGAGCATGAATAGGGAGTAGTTCATCATTCTCTTTGGTTGTTTAGGTAGTTGTATGATTGTTAGATGATGTAAATATGATTAGTTGATGGTTTCATGTGTCTATATGACCACCGAACCCATCGATTGTTAAGTAAGTGTTGTGGTTCATGCGTCTCTGTGACCCTGAACCTAATGGGAGCGACACAATGTGTCATGGTTTCGTGTGTCTGCACAACCATCGAACCCTCTGCTTGTGACATGGTTACTGTTATATGATGGGATTGGTTTTGTCAGTCTCCACGATCATGAACCTTATGTATGTAATGTGTCATGGTTCATAAGTCTACGTGACCCAAACCCTCTGCTTGCGACATAACTTGTCATGGTTTCGTGTGTCAGTATGACCACCGAACCCTCTATTTTTGTGACATGGTTATTGTTATTGATTTATTGTTTGACGGCGGTTTTAAAGGGTCCTAGGCCCTCACTGGTACTATACGCATTGTTACTGTTATTCTGACCTCTCATGGTATGAAAGAGGACCACAGAGGGCCACCGTAATGGGTATAATGGAAAGGAAAATGTACATTGTATATACGCATTCATATGCATCATGGTTTATGTAGGCCATTGCCCTAGTATAGTGCATCCTATCATGCTAACATTGTCATTGCAGGTAATCATGAAGATAACTTTTATTTCTACCTAAAGCCTTACTGAGTTCTCTCAGGAAATCACCCCTTTCATTATAATTATCTTTTCAGGAGCTTATAATGTTGAACCATTAAGCATTTCGCTCGGTCTTATTGTGATTGTCTGCAAAGGTATTGTTACCTCCTTCTGATTGTTATGATTGTTGATTAAAGGGAAAGGGTGGGGTGAGTTCGTTTAAGAGTAAGGGTCTAATATGGTATAAGGTTATAATGCAAATACAGATAAGAAAGGAAAGTAGGAAACGGACTGGTATGTCAGTATTATGATCGGAAGATAAGAGAAATGGTTATATGATTCTGTTATATGTCATAATAACGGGTTGTTAGATTTTTTGGATTTTCTGGACGAGCACTAAATGTACATGTATGTGACTAACGGTTAACTGTTATGTTCTTTTCCTGATTTCAGCAGCAGCAGCAGTATCAGGTGCGGTTGTCAGGATCCCACAGATCCAACCATCAATAGTGAGTGGTATTACCTATTGGAACATGACTATGTAGGTGTAGTTTGCACGCATACATGTAGAACTGGATATGTAGTTAAGTACACTCATGTAATGTCATGGTTAATGTTGTGTGGAACAGGATACTAATGGAATGTGTTATTAATGATGTTTATTGTGTGATTGTTTGTTTAATTTATCGAAAAGTCTCTGCCCGGTAGTGAAGGGGCATACTCTTTTCTAGTGTATCTGGTCTGAGCAGAGCTCAGTATATCTGTATATGTTGTGATTTATGAAATGCAGGTATAAGGAAAGTAGAAAGTTGTTTCGTGAATCTCTTGAACAGAGACCTGGAGAGTGGTTTAAACCCACATATTGGCTGCACATCATAAGAATGATCGTTTAGCTCACCGCTGCCCTGCATCTGCTTCCTACCGGGCCGTGTAGCGTGGGGGTGGTGATGACACAGGGTCTTGGACCCTGTCTAAGAGCTGGTTCGAGGAGCCATATTAATGAAGTTCTGACTTGTTTGTGAAGTGGAAAATAAGCAATGAGGTTACTTTCTAGTGAAGAACTCCTAGCACCGAAGGGGCTGGGGTTATAAGGTTGGTCTACTTACCAACTTCCTATTCTGAATTCGCGAGTCAGAATTTCAGAGTACGCAGTTAGGGAGTGTAGCTCCGCAGCTTGCCTTGGGAAGGATAAGCTGTTTGAGATTAAGTCTGATTAAATTTTTGTGGAAGAACAAGAGTTCTTTTTCTGTGAGCTGTTAGTTACCACCGAGGGAATGGTTCCAAGGTATACTACTTCAGCTTCGCTCTGGATTGGGTCTACTTACCTATGTGTTCTAATTTGGGGTCAGGTTATGACACTTCATCCTGGAGTTCTGTTTTGTGACAGTTCTTCCCCAATAATCCATTATGTATCAGTTCCATCCTGTGGTATACCAACAAGGTATTTTGATTCTGTCCGATACCTGGGTCCATTGTTGCACCAGCACGGTGCTTTGGTTATTCAACCCCCCAATTTTAACCTCGGGATGTTTAAAAAATGTGCGTTAGTCTCGGTCCAAGGTTCACTCTCCCAATTGAGTTGAGGGAGTGGAAGCATACATGTCAATGGTTGACATCACATGTGTCAATGGTTGACACCACACGTGTTAGTGGTTTTTCAATGGTTGACATCACACATATCAGTGGTTTGTCAATGGTTGACATCACACGTGTCAGTGGTTTGTCAATGATTGATATCACATGTGTCAGTGGTTGACATCACACGTGTCAGTGGTTTGTCAATGGTTGACATCACACATGTCAGTGGCCTGTCAAGGATTGACATCACACATGTCAGTGATTTGTCAAAGATTGACATCACATGTGCTAGTGGTTTGGTAGTGATAGTGATTGCTTCACCACTTGTATTGCCGATGAGGGAAATTCCATAATACACATTCTGGATCAGAGAATCTTAGGTTAGTGACATTCTGCGTGCATAAGTAAGGGTCAATGATTGTTAAAGACATCCAAAATCAGTATCAGATTTTCGATGTTGGTTTATACACATCATACCTTTCGAGATGAGCTCGGTATGTTTGGTTTTCTGACACTCCAAAATCCCAGAGTCTGAAGAAACGTGGTGTGTTGGGATATGTTTTACCTTATGGGACCATATGGGAGTTTGAACTCCATTCCGTCTGATCATGGTCCAGATTATATGGCATGGTTTGGGAAGCATCTGTGGCATGTGACTCATCACACCCTACGCATCTTTGTCAGATTGATCTGTTCTAAGGGAGCATTGTAGGCCCATAACCTACAGGGGTTAAAATTCAGGCCATTCTGTTTGGTACTTTTGTACTGGGAGTTCTTAGTGACACGCAGTCACTTTGTGAATCTATTTAGGTCATTTGTGATTTGAGATCTAGTTACTTGCTATCCGTTTTGCACTACACCACCTAGGTGTTCCACTCTGTAATACACCATTTAGGTGTTTCTCTCTGCATTACACCATTTAGGTGTTCTGTTATGTATTACACCATTCAGGTGTTCTATTTTGTGATACACCCACAGGGTATTCTATTCCGCATCACACTAGTCAGGTGTTCCGACAATAGTTCAGGTTTGGAACCTGTAACTGGATACGGTTAAGTACAGTGTCAGTTAGAGGTATTATCCATTTTGATATCAGTATGGTTTCGCGGTTATGCCTAAGGTATCTGACAAGTTCTGCATTGGTAAGTTCGAGGAGAACTTCTGAGACTTGGTTCAGACTACTTGGAAGCAGTTACTCCGCAGCACCGAACCTCATCACAACGAGGTACCGCTGGCTTTTCTATGAGGGGATTAGTCCAAGGTTTCTGTTAACGGGCAGTTCCTCAGGTAGGTACTCAGGAATTATTATGTTCTGCTTAACTTGTGGTTTGAAACTCGGTAAGGGTGTTTTGAGATAGTTCTGATATTGAGGATACTCTTGGAGGACCAAGAGTCCTAAGGGGGGGAGGATGTTACAGTACCCACCAGGATGACAGTAATATTTCTGAATATTTTATTCGAGGGCCGGATTTAGTTAGTACCGGGACTCCGTTTAGAATGTACGGGGCACGTTCTTTGCTAAGTATCATGTCCCAGGACTTTATTTAAGACTCATTTCCACGGGATTTCACATTTTAGATTTGGTACGTGAATTCCGGAGCATTTTGCCAAACTTCACTTTGGAGGGTAAAATGATCATTTTTGGAAATTGGACAAAATTGAGATTTTGTTGGAAACTAATTTGGCGCCACTTTGAAGGAGAAATAAGGATGATAATATTGGTTATGATATGATATGATATATCATTTTATGAGATAAATATATTATGACATGAAATGGTGTAAATGGATTACACGTGTCATTAAAGTGTGGTGAGATGAGAATATTCTAGTATTTAATTATGGTAGGAATAATTGATGGAGAGATAAGGGGTTATTTTGTATTGTGATATGAATTAAAGAAAGAGAGAAATGATTACTTTTTGATAAAATAAATGGACAAGTGTCCATTTGTTAAAGGTAAGTTGAAAAGTGAATGGAAATTAATATTTGTGTTGGAAGATATTTATGATAGGGATTAATAGTAAAAGAGAAAAAGGGAGGTAGTATGATAAGAATAGAAAATAAAAATAAAAAAAGAAGAGAAAATGAAAAGAAAGGAAGAAAAAGAAGAAACGAAATGGTGACTAAAGGGATATTATTACTATTAATATGATAAAGGTAAAAATAAAAAGGAAAGAAAAGAAATTTTTCTTCTTCCTCCTCTTCCACCATAGCCGAAACTTCAAGCTCCTCATAGGCAAGGAACGACTCCATCAATTTTTTCCATCTTTGTTCAAGGTAAGGATGGGTTCATGCCTATTTTGTTATGGAAGGAAGCTTTCCTCCATGTATTTCTTCTTCCATGGCCGAAATTGAGCAATATGGGCTAGGGTTATTTTTGACCTCTTCATCATTTCTTCCTCCCTTGACATGGATGATTTTTACATGATTTGAGTTAGGGTTTTTGGTGTTTGTTTGATTAATGAAATGGTTATTCTAAAGTGTTGTGAGGATGATAAATGACTCAATTCATGCTTGGGTTGTCTTGGAAAATTCCTTCATTTGTTGTTCATGTTTGGCCGAATTTCAAGGGAAAATTTTAATGATGTGTTTATGTTGAATTAAGGAATGGTGTTGGTTTGATGATGGATTAAAGCTCCAAATTAATACGAGGATGATTGAATTACTCTCCTTTGGTTATTTTTGGTGATGGCCGAAAGTATGAGAGATTATTCAAGAATTGGAATTCTTTGTTAAATGTTGGAATTGAGTTGAATTAGGAATAAAAGTGAGTTCCTAAATAAGTATATGGATTTTTGACAACATTTTGCTTAGTTGGTCTCATTTCCATCATTTGGCCGAAATTATGGATGATGAGTTAAGGTGCATGTTCTTTGAGGAATGTTGAGTTAGAGTTAAAATGAAGTTGAATGTGAGCTCCTAAATTGTTACTTGATTTCTTGGAAAGAAATTTCTGTTGGTTTGATCTTTCATGATTTAGCCAAAATTAGAGTGTGATGTTGGAATTTGGTATTGGATGTTGGTTGATGATTTCTGAGATGGAATTTGAACTTCTGAATTGTTATAAGTATGCTTTGTAGTAATTTGCTTGATTGATATCCTTTTCATGATTTGGCCGATTTTGATGAAGCTTGAGTTAAAGGTTCTTTTATGTTGGAAGTTGATCAGTGATTTGAGTATTACTTTTCTAGTTGTTATGAGGTTGTTTAACTGTATTTTTTGTGGTTGGGCTGCGGAAATACAGCCGGTATGCTGTCAGATTTTTGGGTTGATCGGGTTGCCTCGGGAAAGTATAACAATTCTGTGATGTGTCAGGTAAGGGTTCAACTCTCTTTAATATGCATTATGGGCTGCTTTCATGCATATTGGGGTTAGTTGAAGCTAGTCCCGTGCTGAGGGTGGGCCCAATGACTCTCTGGGGTAGTTACATGGTAAGGTTAATGGGGTGCAGGTTTCAAGTTTGGAAGATCCAATTCTGGGTTTACGATGTTATCCTGATGTGTATTGATCATGGTGATCATTTCTATGATTCTAATGTGTATTGATCATGGTGATAGATTCTGTGATTCTGATGTGCTCTGATCAATTTATGATCAGTGATCTGATTACGATGATTATCTATTTTGCGGAACCTAGGCCCCTAGCTAGTACCATACTTCTGTTATGTAAGTGGGAACCCCGCTTGGTTACGTACAGACCATCAGGGGCCATCGTATCTGTATGTGTTTCTGTCCGATGGGATGAGATGGTATGTGTTTCCGTCCGATGGGTGAGATGGTATGTGTTTCTGTCCGATGGGATGAGATGGTATGTGTTTTCATCCGATGGGATGAGATGGTATGTGTTTTTGTCTGATGGGACAAGATGGTATCTATTTCTGTCTGATGGGACATGATGGTATATGTTTCTGTCTGATGGGACATGATGGTTATGTTCCATCCAATGGGATGTTTGTATTGCATATCATATCATTTTACATATCATTGATCATGTGATACTTAGGAAGGTATAAATTGTTTAGAACATGACATACTAACCCTTTAATCCAGGTTATTCTTTAAATCATTACCCTTACCTAAGCCCTTACTGAGTTTTCTCGAGGACTCACCCGCTTATGATTATACTTTTTCAGGAGCTTCTGATAAGCAACCTCCGGAGTAGCTCCGTTAGGTTTTCTGTGATGTGTGTATTCAGGTACATATAGCTCCTTGATGTGATTCTTGTTTTGTGTTGGGGTGATCTTGATTGAGTGTATTTCTATTTGAGAATTCTGGTTGAGCACTTGGGAAACTACTAACGGTTAACTCCTTTATTTGTGTTAGCAGCAGCAGCATTGACCTGGAGGTGGTCAAGTGTGTCGGGCTCTGTAGGTGTAGATGTATATGTACATGTAGCAGGGATCACAATATGACATTTGTATGATTAATCAATTGCTTGCATGATTTATAAACTATGGTTATTGTACATACGTGTTAAATGTATTTTGTCCTTGTCCCTTGATGTTAGGTGTATGTTATGGATAAATATGCACATGTTTGTGATGATGCTTAAGATAGCCTTCTGTTACCCTAATTGGTTATGGGTATACGCCTAAGTATTTGGAGGTTTTGAGTTAAGTAATACTGGGCCGGGTTATCAGAACCGCTGCATCAAAATGGCCCCCGCTCCGTGCTAGTCACTCCCCCTCTCCACCCCGCTCTGATGTTTTTGCTCAAGTGAGGTGGTGACATCTCTGACCTTGGCCGATGAGTGGGCTTCACTCAAGGGCACGTGGTGGTGCGTGAGAAGTATGCCCGCCCGTGGTTGAGTCACCATTGGTGTATCAGATGTTGGGGAAGATAGTGGTTGATGCCAAATCGGGTGCACTTGAAGTGGCTATTTCAGGGTGGCGCGTGGAATCCTCGAGGCGGCGTGTAGGGCATGTGAGGCAGAGAGGTTGCCTCACCTGCAAGGAAAACTCACACCTAGGCCTTCATTGAAGCTCAGTCTTTCCTCCACCAAGTGAATGCCCCTATGGTGAAGTTGTAAAGCCCTTCCTTAATCTTCCTTCCTCAAAATACTCCTTTAATACTTTAATTGGACGTCCTTTCAAGCTTGATCTCTTTGTTGGTTTAGAGGCTCTGAGATTCATATCAAGCCCTCCCTCTTGAGAAGATTCATTCTCGAATCTTAAGGGTGTGTGTTACATACCACCCTAGGACGACAGCAATGTTTCCAGAATATTTTATTCGGGGGCTGGATTTTGTTAGTACCGAGACACTATTTTAAGCGTGTGGGACACATTTTCTACTAAGTGTAATGTCCCGGGACTTCATTAGAGACTTATTTCTGTGGGATTTCATATTTTGGAATTGGTACGTGAATCCCGGGCCATTTTATAAAAAATCATTTTCAGGGGTAAAATGGTCATTTTAGAAAATTGGAACAATGTTGGACACATAAATGGCTCCATTATTAAGGAGAGATAAGGAGAAATTATTTATATTATGATATGAATTAAAGAAAGAGGAAAAAGGAAAGAGAAAGTATATTATATGGTTAGTGGAGTACATGTGTCCACTTTTGGCGGTAAGTTAGAAAAGTGAAGGGAATTAGTATTTTTATTATTTGGGATATTTTGTTTATGGTAGGAATTAAAGATGGAGTGAAAAAGGGGATTTTTTTTTGTGATTGGAATTTAAATTAGAAAAGGGAAATGAGGTAGTAAGAAAAGAAATTAAAAAAGAAAGGAAGATATTTGGGATAAATATGGAATAAAAAGGAAACAAGAAAAAGAAGAAAAAAATATTTTTCTTCCTTCTTCTTCTTCTTCCTGCCATATACGTTTCTTGAAGCTTCCTTGGGTAAAGAAGGGCTTCATCCATTTCTTCCATTTTTCCAAGAGAAGATGCTCGATTCATGGTTAAATCTTTGAGGTAAGAAGATTTCCTTCAAGTATTCTTCATTTTAAGTCTCTTTTGAAGAATATGGTGAGCTAGGGCTTGGAACTCGAATTTGAATCTTGAAGAATAGCATGAATTTGTGATGCCAAAGTGTTGTATGGATGATTACCTACACTTTTAATACTTGGAGCTTCATTATTACTTCATTCTTTGTCATGGTCGATTTTGTCAAGAATGAAAAAATTGGGTGTTTTTGTGATTTCATGATTAATGAAGAAATGAGATGAATTGATAGTTCTAAAGTGTTGTTAGGATGATTATGAACATATTTCATGTTGGGAATTAACCTTGAATCATCATGTTGGCCAAAGTTAAGCCATGGTCAAAGTTGGTCAAAGTTAGAATTATTGATGAAAGTTATGTTGATGATTCTTTGTTAAGTATTGATTTGTGTTGGATTATGGATGCTAATGAGCTCCTAAAATGTTGGTTAAAGTTGGAAGACAATTCTCTAGATGAATTTTTCAAAGAGGCCGAAAATTTGGGAAAAGTTTATGGGCGACGAATTTTGCTGGAATTAAAGAATTGAAATGATTTAGTGATGCTTAGAGCTCCTAAATTCAGTGTTGAATTGTTGACAGAAATTTCTTGGGTAATTTTCCAAGTTTGGCTGAAATTGACTAACGAAGAAATATAATGGTGTTCTTTGATAAAGTGTGGATTTGATGGAGTAATGATGTTGTTTGATGTTAAATGATAAATTTGGGTGAAAGTGACCTAAATTGATGTTAAGGAAATATTTTGTCACTTTTTAAAGTTTTGGGCTGAAATGCATATTTTGGAAAATATTAGGTGTTGGTTTGTAATTAGTGAAAAATGAAATGAAATTAAGCTCCTTTGAAGTTATGTAAGAAGTTGGTAATTTTTTACGTGGTTGGTCTAATTTTCCATGTGATGGACAAAATTATTAGTTACGTAATAAAATTGGTAATCTTCGATAAGTGCTGGATTAGAATTGGAAATGGGTTGGATTTGAGCTTCTGAATTTGTATATGGATATTTGGTAGTATTTTACGGTTGGCCTTCTTGTTCGTGTTTTGGCCGGAATGGTGAAGCTTGATGTTAAAGCTTCTTTTGTAATGGATATCAATAAGTGATTTGAGGATTCTGTTACTTGTTGTTGTGTGGTTATTTAGCAGCATTTACTGTGGATGGGCTTTGTGAAAATGCAGCCGGAATGCTACCAGATTCGGTTGCCTTTAGGAAAGTACAACATTTGTGCAAATTGTCAGGTAAGGGTTCAACTTTCTTTATATGCATTATTGGGATGCTTTCTATGCATATTGAGTTAGTTGAAGCTAGTCT
>JBBYHH010608792.1:0-18959 GCA_038382905.1 Daphne laureola
TCATGCTATGACTTAGTGTAACATTATATGCAATATGTTTGTATGTATCTAACATGATATCATGTGGCATGTTTGTTAAACATGTATGACATATTAACATGTAAGAGCATGTTATTAAGATCCTAAAATCAACAGGAGCAGCCAGTAATTGTGTGAAGAGGAAGTCACCAAGTTACAGTAGGATTAGGATTAAGATTCTTTCAGTTTATGTTTAGGAGTTGCTATCCCTTAAGGATAAGTAGTTCAAGTTCATTTAGGATTATAAAGAGTGTAAAGCCTATATAAGGCACAACTCATTATGCAATAAAGAGTGGAAAAGTAACATGAACAAAATCTTCTTACTCTCCTAAACCTAACAATGACCAATAATAACTCAATCAACCTTTAATGAGTCTTTTTGAAACGAACCTTTAATGAGTTCTATATGAACACAATGTTGTAGTATATGACAATGACAAAATATCCACTTATATGACAATGGGTAAAGCGTATGGGGAATCCCTTAATTTCTACTTACATATTATTGGATCTTATTTTATTTTTTTGTCCTCTTTAAATTTTATCTTAAAATTTATTGTGCATCCATGATCTTTTTGGGAATATTTGATAATTTAGATATTTTAAACAAATAGTGGAGTAAATTAATTAAAAGGTTGGTGCTAATTACTTTTAAGTTTGTAAATTGATCACATAATTCTGATGAACTGTCAGTATGACAACCAAAAGGTTATAGAGACGCAAAAAGAGCAATCTGTTTATTTATTATATATGTAAAAAAATACATATCTAAATATACTTTTAATTAATTAATTTAATTAATTAGTTTAATAAATTAAAAGACTAAAATATTCTTTCTAGACAATTATTAGGAGGATAAACTTGAGATTTCTATAATATGTGAAATACCACATATGTGATAAATAAACACACACCAAAAAAAGTGGATGTATCAATCTCCACATAATTGCCAAATAGCGAGTATGACCGCAATTAAGAACTTGATTTTCTGTGATTTCAGCATTTTGTTAAAACTTGAAATTAAAGGTGTGTTCTATAAAAAAAAAGGTGAGTTTAACAGCGGAAAAAAAGAAGAAGGTGTGTTCCCTGAATGGCTCGCTCTAGGGTTTCTCCCAGATTCCGGCGTTGCCACCTCTAGCTGGTGTCGATCTCTGGTCTTTTGAGGTTCGTTCGTCGCCCCTGCTCTGATAACCCGCTGGTCTCCCTTCACCCGCGACAGCTGCGCCGATTTGGCCATCCCTCGCGGGTTACTGGTGGCCCCCTTGGGCTTCGTTTTGTCGGCCGCCGCCGTTGGTGCTTTCCGGTAGGCCTTGGGTTTCTGCCTGCCTGGGCTCGGCGACTCCCCCCCCCCCCCCTTCCAGGCACCTTGAACCCTGACCCTCATGTCTGGCCAGGGGGCTGCGGGCCTGGGTTCCCTCCATGGTGTCAGTCTATCGGCCTTGAAAAAATCAGGGGCTTAAGGAGCAGCGTAAACAGAAGGATTGGCTTGGGCGTTCGGCGGCGGTGCTTTAGTACTTGGTTCGGGGAGGTGCAAAGATGGGGTTGCTTCCAGTGGATGTTTCAACATATGCTTCAACAGGTAGAAGCCATAATATTTTTTTTCTGGTAAGGCTGACTTGGTTGGGGCTGTGGAAACAAGTGATACCTTTTTCGTTGGCAATACCGAAGACAAAGGCCGTATTGGAGGTTATGCGGGAACCAACAAGGAGCGACACTGCTCCTTGCCCGACGCAATGAGCTGGATGAGCGCTAATGGTTGGGGTAACAAGTCGCCTCAATCATTCAACATCTATACTGGACTTGGTTTCATCAGATGATGGGGATGTGATGCTGGTTTCTGATGTTATATGTGCGGGTGTTGTCTCTTGAGTACTTGTGCTCTCCGGGTATCCTTGCAGGGAATAGACTTTCTCGGACATGCTCTGCATGGCTACAGTGAAGGAGGATGAATATCTCGAACAGGCTCGCGGATGCTGCGGAGATATACTTACATGAAGCCATATGACAGTTGGAGAGAACCTGTACTCATTGGCATCACTTCGGATATCGTATCATAAATTGGCTCTGTTCTTTTATCGCTCTGATGATCCTATTATTATTTCTGACTTCTTGTTTGAGATATTTTTTGCTACTTTTGTCCTCATTCGCCTTAAGCTTATGGGGTTGTAGGTTTTATTTTCATTCGGTTGCTTATGTTATGCGCACCATTAATGGTATTGCACATTTTACTGCTCGTCATGGTTTAGAGCGTTTAGGTAGACATGTTTGGGGACGTGTTTCCCCTATTTGGTTGTTATTGGTAATAGTCACTTGAATTGAATGAAATAATTCTCTTTCAAAAAAAAAAAAACATTAATTGTTCTAAGTACTTGGCCTAGTGATCAATGCTCTTATGGACATTTGTAAGAGATCTCGAGTTCGACCCTCCGGTATCCTCAACCCCCAACCTCATTTGTATCAAAAAAAAATATAAAAAAAACTATTAATTCAATAACAAGACATCAAAGCAACACCTTCCACTCTTATTTTTTCTTTCACAAACTATTATTCAGAATCCAAACAGTTGGTAGTTTTTTTTTTTCATTTTGGCTGTGTTCGCATTATATCACGTTTAACTCAATATCATGATAGGATTAGTTAGGTTAAATAATAAACTTCATTATAATTTATATAAATTTTTCAAAAACAATCCCAAAACTTTAAAACCTTACAATTTTCCACCCTTTTCCCATCCCACCATATGCATCATTGTCATCCTCTCACCGCCATCCACGCCATCGACTCTGGCCTCCCACCACACTCCGCCGGCTCGCCGTCAACCCGCTAGCACCACTAACGTTTGCAATCGATTTTGTTCCAAAAAACAAAATCAAATAGAAGCTCGAGGTGCGGCGATGAAGGGGGCGGCGTTCTATGGCATTGGAAGGGATGAAAACGACCTGGGCAGCTGTAAATCCGACTAAGTGAATGAAATCGGTTCTGGCGAGTTGACAAGAAAATGGATCCGATGGGGGGTTGATTTGGGCCAGATCGATGATGCGGTGGCGTGGGAGTGAGACGACGGTGGCAGTGTTGTAGGCTCCGTGCTGTGGGAGGTGATGAGAGATGGCCGATGGCGATGGCCAAGGACTGTCGAAGCTCCGATCAGCGACGATTCAATGAAGAAGATCACCGGAGTGATGTCTGATTCAATGAGTGGATTCGTCGTCGAGGAAGAAGTGGGTTTAATCGATTGAAAATGTTAGTGTTGTTGGCGGGTTGATGGTGAGCCGGCGGAGTGTGGAGGGAGGCCAGAGTCGATGGTGTCGATGGTGGTGAGAGGATGACAATGATGAAGATGGTGGGATGGGGAAAAGGTGGGAAATTGTAAAGTTTTAAAGTTTTGGGATTATTTTTAAAAGTTTTATATAAATTAAGATAAAATTTGTTATTTAACCTAACTAATCATATCATGATATTGAGTTAACGTAATGCGAACACATCCTTTATTGTGAAAGGAACACAACCACAGTGAGTAAGATTTATTGTCAAAGAGATTTATTCATAAAGATTAAATGACATAACAACAACTGATCGCAAAATTGATCATTTATACTTTTCAATGTCTACGATAACTAATTATTTCATTTTTTTTTTGTAATTGACTTTAACTATAACCTCACCTCCTCTATTTTAGCATTGAGACAGAAACTCGTACGTAAGATGTTTTTAGTGGTAAATTAGGTTAGAGGTCCCTAGATTATGTGGACAAATTTATTGTGACTTCAGTAAATTATTCCCGTCTTTAACTATATACAGTTTCGGGGACCAGACTGAGAAATTGTATGACAAGAAGAATGTGGCATTTATACATCTGAAAATGACCAATAGCGACCACCAGAAAAGCGAGACGACGATTCTAATTTCTAACCCAAACAATAATGCTGCCAAATTTTATCCATTTTTGGTCAATTGTGAAACAAACATAAAGTACCAACTATCAACCAATTACCATCCTTGAAATCATTATCAACATTAATTCCGTAATACAAGGTTGGTAGATAGGATATGGATATGGATATGGATATGGAGTACTTAACAACCAAAGCTTTCATGAAGCTGTAAAGTCTTTCAACATATATCCAGATATATAAATCACACTTATTGCTGCTCCTCTACCAAATTCTCATCTTCAAGCAGCTTCAAATGAATCAAATCTGTTATGGCATTTCTTGAAATTTCTTTTTTTATTCAAAATCATGATAGTCGGGGATATATACATGTTGATTTTCCAATGTCAATCTTATAAGGGTAAAGTGTACTAGTGCTATAATTTTAATTCATATATCACTACCGTTCTGTTTTAATTTTTTGTACCAGTAAAATCTTGTTTTTTAATTTTTTTTTTTTTTTTTTGTCATTTTGTGATTTTTTTCCATCCGTTTTCAGTTAACTTTAATGTACTTGACAGAAAAATGATTACTTGAGCAACTAAAGTTTTTTTAAAACAACTATTTACACCCTAAATTTTAAACCTAACTATTAATACACCCCCTAACAATAAGAAACTTAAAAAAATTACCCCAAACTTTCAATTAACATCCATGGCCAACATGTTGCACCCAGACCGCCGCCGACCAAGCCAAAAACACCGGCAACTGCTGGAAATGGCTCGGAATCGCGAAAATCCACCGGAAATCGCACCTAAGTGCCGCGATTCGCAAGCCCTAGGCCGCGGTTGCGAGCCTAAGGCGCCGAATCCCAGCCTTGGGCTTGCGAATTGCGGCCTAAGGTTTGCAATTCGAAGCCCTAGGGTGCGATTTTCGGCGAATTAGAGGTTGGGGCGGCAGACATGGGCGATTCTTGGTGTTTTCCTATGGTTTTCGACATGTTTAGAGGCGGTGGTCCGGTGGCGGCGATGGGATTCCGACGCTAGCAGGGTGGGCAGGGTTGATGGTGGGTTAATTGAAACTTGGGTGTAGTTTTTTAAAGTTTGTAATTGTTGAGGTGGGTATAAATGATTAAATTTAAAATTTGGGGTGTAAATAGATTTTATTTATTTTTTAACTTGAGTTGCTGAAAATATCATTTTTTCTACAAATTCGTTAAATTCAACGGTCAATGGATGGAAAAAGACCACAAAGTGGAAAAAAGTTAAAAAAAACAGGACTTTATTGGTACAAAAAGTTAAAACATAATCATAGTGGTACATGAATTAAAGTTACAGGACTACCGATACACTTTACCCCAACCTTATAATGAGATATGACTAGAACAATTATCTCAACTTATCGCCGTCTCATTATATTTTCCATAAAAGTGAAAAAAAAATTATAAGAGGAAAGACATCTGGTGTAACATTTTGGCATTATATTTCTGTATTAATTTATAGTGTCAACTAATTTTTTATAATTAATTACCACTAAATTTTATGTCACCGATCTTAACGTAATTGAGATTAAGGTGTCGCTGATGATGATGATGATGATGATTCAAAATCACGATATAACTCTCTCATGTGGTTTAGATAAATTAGGAAATCATCTAATTAGAAATTAGGAGTTCCAGTAGCTAATTAACTGATAAGAAATACTACATCATTTCCCCCTTATTATTGGAAGGTGTTAAGCCGGCAAGAAATGTGTACAGCTGGGCCATACATCTATCACCCATAAGATCAATTTTGTAAATGTAGAATGGACCATGCGCACATGCACATGATAGAGACTCTACTCATATCTTCTCCTCTCTGTCCTACCACCACAGATTCACTTCACTTCCTGTGTGTGATGCAACCATCCCTGTGTTGTTTTATGAGTGAATTGCGGTTAAGTACTTGTTTCAACATGAGAATAAGAAACACTGGTACTTCCTACTACACTCAAATTAATCCCAATCAACCAACCACTCCAGACGAAATGATAGGGACCCGAGGTTAGATTTTCAACTTCAATGCAATAAGTATGACGGTAAAATTCCCATTAAGATGTAAGTAGACATCACATAAATCTTGGTTAGCTTCTACAAGACATGAAAAGGTTGCTGCAGTTGGGGTAGGTTTTGAGTCATAAGTCATTCCAATTTGATTAGTTAGCTGTGCCTCAAAGTAAATCATCTCCAATACACCAGTAACCAGCCCACATTAATGAAATTTCTAATGCTGAACATGACTACATATAAACGTAGTACTACGTACTATGTTTCAAATCCAATCCTCTATAGAATTTACCCTTCAATAAAACGTTATAAACCCATGAATCTAATGTTAAAACCAATGGTAAAAGGGTAGGAAACCTGGTAAGAGTAACAAAGAAGAGCAGGGTAGAGATGTCTTTCCATTGATTCAATACCAGAGGCGAATGTCCTTCGTCATGTGACACTTGACTTATAAATCCATTAGAGTGATTCGGGTGATGTATTTTTTTTTTAATTGTCCTTGTTAATTTGGTGTTTATTTCATAAGTTGAGTTGCCCCAGTTGCTCTACTTATAAGAGAAACTCGGCCAAAATTATTGTAATTTTTTTAACTCTCGGTTGTTTTCTCTTCACTCAAGGTATCCAACATTTTTCTCTTATTATACATATAACTCGTTGCTGATAAAAAGAAAGGGTAGAGATGTCTATGACTACTCAAACTGAAAGCCAACATATATAACGTAAGTAAATACAACCAAGAGAATTCCACCGAAGCTTATTGATTCTGCCGGCGTCGTGGTTGTTGGAGGAGGAAGAGCAAAGGTAGGTGGGTCTTTCTGTACTGAGTTAAATTTTGAGACAAAAAAATTAGCAGAAATGTAAGTTAAGGATTAAAATAAATAAATAAAAAATGGTAAAAAGGTAATTGTAGGTAGATCTGTAAAAACTAACCGTCAACTTGAGCAGAAATGACTAAAATAGAATATCATACCATAGGATAAGATCAAAATAAGACAATATTTTTAAATATGACCTGAATAGGACACATTCTTTTTAGAGGACCACTCGCAGAATTACTCGTTTTTTAAAAAGTCCATAACATGATCTTTATAAAATTAATTTAAGTTAAACAATAATTAGAAGTTGAAGTAACAATTAAAATGAGATACTAAAAGAGTAGGATGACAACATGACAGAAAGAATATCGATCGTCATGTAACTTATGTAGAATTACATATCATCAGTTCTAATAATCTGATTTATTTATTTACTGTATACACTGTGTTTTGAACCGTATCAAACGAAAAAACGTGTAACAACAATAAATTTATAATTAAATTTGAAAAACTTCTAAAAATATGAATTTGGAAATAAAAGGAAAAATGGACATTAGCACTTACAAAATTATCAAAGATAAAACTGGAAAATGTGTGATTTAAATTTATTTAAAATGTTGTATTAGTTTAGTGTTTTAATATCCTTATTTAAAGATTTTGTACACTATCCAAATATTTTAATATAAATATTGGAGACTTAAAAAATTATTATTCATTATTGCATTTTATTTTAATAATTACTATTTTTTTGCAATAAAAAAGATAAATTTTAGTACAAAGATCAATATTAATATTATTTTTAAACATTTCTTTGCGTATTAGATAATTCTTTGAATATTTTAGATTCAGTTTAAAATTAATATAAGTAATTTAAGAAGATTATTTGATAAAATACACAAGTGATAGATAATAATTACTCAAAACTGAAATTATAAAATTATAGATATTTTCAACACATTTTAAAAACCAAAAATATCAATTTGAATATTTTTATCATAAACTTCGTTAATTTTAATGAACATCAAGTCACATATTTAGATTTGCAACTTATTCATAATTTAAAACCACTTTCGCAACAATTTTTTGTTCAAACATAAATTTGCAACGGATTGTGCAGTTTAAGTATATCTGGTGCTGAGTCACAACTACAACCACTTGTGGACGACAGAGGCTCACCTGACTCGTTGAAATAATCGCAACGCAACAACTCCTCCACGGACAGCAAAGAGCAAACTCATCAACCTGGAAAAGTAAAACTGAAGCAGACCAAACATGGAGGAAGTGAAGTTAGTAGGAGCTTGGCCTAGCCCCTACAGTTACAGAGTACTGTGGGCTTTGGAGCTGAAAGGGATCAAATACCAATATGTGGAGGAGGATTTGCAGAACAAGAGTTCCCTGCTCTTGGAAATCAATCCAGTTCACCACAAGATTCCAGTTCTTGTTCATGCCGGCAAACCCATTGCAGAATCTGCCGTCATCATCGAATACATCGAAGAAACTTGGCCTCACCTCTGCTTCCCAAAGATCCTTACCAGAGAGCCATGGCCCGCTTCTGGGCTAACCTCTGTGACAGTGAAAAGGTAGCATCTCTAGACTCTACAGTTCTAATATAAAATGGTCTTGTTAGTCACAAAGCATGAATTCCGACAAAAATCGGTCATAAAATTTCATGATACAGGGCTCTCCATTCATCTCGTTCTTCATAGCAACAGGGCAGGAGCATGAGAAGGCTGTGAAAGAAGCCAAAGAGATGTTGAAGGTGCTGGAAGAGGAAGCTCTTGCTGGGAAGAAATATTTTGGTGGTGAAGAAATAGGAATGGTTGATCTGGCATATGGCTGGATTGCTACTTCTCTTAGGGCTATAGAAGAGGTTGTTGGTGTTAAAATCATGGATAGTAATAGCTTTCTTGGTTTAAATGCATGGATCCACAACTTCAGACACCATCCTGTGATCAAGAATCACCTACCTGATCATGACCAGATGCTTGCTTATTACAAAGCTAAAAGGGGCATGTTTCTTGGGAACCAAACCGCATGACACTGGTAGAGGACGCTCGTGATTAGTTACCGAGCTTATTGACAAGAGTAATACTGTATTAATAGGAAGGTACTATGCCTCCACTTCTCATTCATGGATGAATATGCCTAACAGAGAATTTCGTAAATGAACTCTACAGAAACATGAAACGGAAGGAGTACTTCATAATCATAACGAATAAATCTAAAGAATGGTAGACGGACTCATATCAGAGATTTGAAAGGAAACTAGTTTACTAAGGTTCCAGTTGAAGTTTTCTATATGCAGAGAAAACTGCGTCTGACATAGCATCCAGCATCATTATTCAAGATTTCAATGCCAACGCCCCAAATAACTAACCCTTTACCTTCTTGGCATTGGCTTTGGCCAGCAACTGCTCAAGCTCACCACTCTGGTATAAGTTAAAGGTGTCTGCATCAACATAAGAAGCGTCAACTTCAACAGCAGATGCTCTGACTCTTAATTTATAAAAAATCACATTCATTGAACAGACATGCCAAAGATCAGAGAGTAATTGAACAGAGTTAAGGCATAAATGTGTATAATCAATTCTAAGGTTGTAGCAAGGACCTCCCAATAGGACAGCTCAAGCTGGAGTATAGTATGTCACAGTTCGCTTAGCTAAATTACAAATGCCTCACCAAGTTATCATATGTCTATGGCAGGTATTGTAGAACTCATTGAAGGCTAACGAATGTTAAATCTCATGCTATGAAACCCATTTAATCAATCTATTTGTACCTGTGCATCCCCCAATGTGCTCCCCACCTGTATATAACACATTAAAAATAAAGATAAGGAATAAACGTCATTATAACAGCAATCAATGTCTGTTTCAGAGGGTTCTGTACTGTAGGGAGCATAACCCATAAAATAATACCAGATGGAAGTGAACTGACGGACATGAAAGGCAAAACTAAATTTCAAATCCCACTTCATGATATCTCCAAAGAGCGCCCAAACCACACAAAAGTTACGAGATAAAGCAAACTGGATGAGAAAACTTTAAGTGCCTCAAATACTCTTAGCCCACATCAGAACACTACCAAAAAGAGAATTTACCTACTCAATGAACCACAAGTAATGCAAGTTTCAGGACACGATAGTGTGACACATACTCTTCAGCTTGCATAACTACCGAAAGGTTGTTATCCTAACCCTAACCCTAACCCTAAATACTCAGGCACAACCTGATTTCTATCCTAAATACTCTTCAGCTAAAATGAAACAAGATTTCTATCCTAAATACCCCGATTTCCAAACAACAATCTTCAGCTCTTCCTAATGTGCCTGAGCTCTCTAGTCTAATCATTATCAGCTTAACTCTTCTCTTTCCTTACATGCATTAATTCTACACCAATAAAAATTACCGATGAAAACATTTGGAACAGTATGTTGGCCAGTTAGCTGCTCCAATGCTTGCTGTAATTGGACTCCTTGTGAATCTGAAAAGGAAAGAAAGACAGCCCACCTACATGTAAACATGTTCTATTGGAAGATGACAAACACAGTTGAGCAACTGAATGCATAAATCTATAATAGTCCCATGCTAGTATTTCAAGTTGGACATTACATCAAGCTAACCCAATTTCCACAAAACGGAAAACATTTCGAAATGAATACTCCATGAATTTGAACTCACTAAATTTCGATTACACATGAATGGTACTTTGGGTCTGAGTTCAGGTAAGCGTACCAGATTTGTCCAATTCAACAACAAAATGCTCAACACCGAGTTTTTTGAACAAAAATTTCACCTCCGCGGAATACCTGCACCAACAAAACGACACAAAACCAACATGAAAAAAAAAAGAAAAAAAGAAAAAGAAAGAGAAACCAGAAACAAATTGAAGCCAGAAAAAACTCACGAGCACCAAGTTTTGGAATAAACAACAACTGGATTCTCAGAAATAGTCTTGCTGATGGCCTCTTCAAGGTTGGAATCAGAGGAAGACGCCGCGATGGCTCGAACAGATGAAGGAGTCCAGAGGCTTGGTGCCCCATGTAAGCTCAAGCTTGAACGGCCATGGCCATGTAAACGAAGAGGATTATAGTTTGAAACGCGAAAAGGAGATGTCGAGAGTGAGGAAGAAGGAGGGTTGAGAAGACGAAGCGAGAGGGTTGTAGCGGAGGAGGTCAACATCCTTGCCATTCAACTTCGCGGCTTTCTGCAAATTCTGCTCTGCAGTTTTCAGTAATTTGGAGTTGGATTTGGACTGGTGAATTGCAATACGGGCCTTCATCAAAGAGTTGGGCCTTCTTAGGAATGGCTCTTTCAGCCGTATTGGGCCCCCGCTGAATCCTCTTCGTTTACATGGCTCTTTCAAACGGATTAAGGTGATTCAAACGGATTAAGGTGAATCTATGAATTTTATATAATCCTTAAATTAAAAAAAAGTTTAGAAAATGGTCAAACTTTTAAAAAAATTATAAATTGGTTCTCAGTTTTTTTTTTAAATTACATTTTAGCTCAAAATTATTAACATTGTTAGTTCTTGAACTTTATTAAAAAAATAGAAAGGATCAAAACTTTTAAAAGTT
Source organism: Daphne laureola (assembly GCA_038382905.1). Lineage (NCBI taxonomy): Eukaryota > Viridiplantae > Streptophyta > Magnoliopsida > Malvales > Thymelaeaceae > Daphne > Daphne laureola. The sequence continues at coordinate 11,329 of JBBYHH010608792.1, forward strand.
ACATTTTAGTCAATGTGATGGAGCAGGTCAGATCAATGCGGATCGATTCATCAATAGAATGAAGCGGGTCATAGAGCGATTCACCACAATGCGGATCGATTCATGGAGCGGGTCAACCCGCTCCAATGCCAATCCCTAGGCCTGGGGTTGCAATTCGCCAGCCTTAGGCCACGATCCGGCGGCTCAGGCTGCGATCCAGTGACTCTAGGCTGGGATCCGGCAGCCCTAGGCCTTGATCTATGTTCTAGTACTCTCTTTTTTCCGTTCCGGATTTTCCGGCAGTGGTCGTCATCGACGGAGGCAAGATGGTGGAATGAATGGATGAACACTTTTTTTTAGAGGGAATGACGTTTATTCAATATCACGCGGCAAATGTCGAGGATAACTAGAAAGGGGGAACAAGTCCCCTATTGTGCCAACATACGTGCTCTAACCAGAGGCGAGCAGGAGTGCAATTAATCTGCAAACCAACTAAAAACGAATAATGCAAATCAAGATTCAAACCAATAAAAAAACTAAAGCAACACCTAATCAAAGAGAACCATAACAACAAAGTGAAATATGCCAGAAGTAGTGCCTTGGTGAAGAGCAGCATATGAAAACTAGATTCTAAAGATCTACCACCTAACCAAACGGCTTCATACGGCCTTTCATTTGCAGCACCTTCAAACGGTACAGGAGCAACCAAACACCACCCAAGCTGTAGCAAACAAACTTGTAAATGTTCATCCCCTGCAAAAAGTGTCGGGTAGAAAATAAAGAACTTAGTTTGTACCTGCATACAATACACCAACGAAACAACAACTGACAACCGCTTCACAACATTGTTGGTCCAAGCCAAATTGCTATACTGGATGCATGAGAAGGCTCCAAGACCTACACACCCATACCAATACACATCATTGTTCCAGACAGGGTGAGATGTCGCTCAACCTTGTCGTACCCGAAGCCATCTCATACTTTACAGGACCAAGAAAGGTCTGAATCTGACCACACTTCACGACCAACAATCTTCCAAAACAAAACCACGAAATCAACGAGATCAATCGCACCCAGATAATACTCCCTTCGTCCCACAAAGATTGTAATTTTTTTTTACTGTTTTCACAGTATTTAATCTACGATTTATTTTTATGAAGTCATAGACATATAAAGTTAAATGATTCATATGTTTCTCATAATTTACAATCTAATCTTTATATATATATATATATATATATATATATATATATATATCACTGTTTATCTTAGTTAAATTTTGAGTCAAACATTACAAATTGAAACAGTAAAATAAATATTGTAATATTTGTGGGATGGATGAAGTATCTTTAGGTAAATTATAATAATAATAACACATCTAATTTTAAAATATCAAAAATAAATAAAATAATTTAATTAAATACTGTGAAACTGTAAATATAAAAACTGTAATTTTTATGGGATATATAAATGTTTTAAGTATTTGACTCAAACCTTTTACTAAGGATTCAAACTTTTATTGTGAAGAAAATTCAGAAAAAAAAATGTATCTAGAAAACTTAGACTTTAAATAACTGTCCCTATATGAATTACTTACGTAGTTTTAAATGTCTAAAATTTTATGAAAAATATCATAATTGATTACCGTAAAACAATAAAATAAAACGTAAATCTTTTAAAGACATGTGAAGTATGTGTTGTATTTTTAATTTTTAGTTTTAAAAATTAGAAGAATAATAATTATTATTTACTTAAAACTATTTTTCATCTATAATATACAAACTCTAATTTACAAAGAGAAAATAAAATTATAAATTTAATTAAGTATAATGTATAATAGTATATGTTAGTAACAAAGAAAATAAAGAAAAGAAAGAGATGAGGACTGCAGCTGGACCGCACGAAGCGATCTACCGCAGTGAAGGGTCAATAGTCTCTGTCATTGCAGGTCCTTTTCCTTCAGCTTTTTTTTTTGTTTTATTTATTCACGCACGAAATCTCAAAGGAATTGGAATAACTCAAAAATATAGTGGCGCCTAGAACGTCTGTTATCTTTGTAGAGGAACAGTGTGATCTTGGACTGGTCCCCATCTCCATTTTTTTTTTTTATGATACGTAATTAACTTAACATAATTACCCGACAAGGTACTTTTAAGATGAAACCTACTCTTCCCCTACCCTTTATTCTAGCTCCGATTTTTTGTAACCTATCTGATTAATTGGGAACAATTTATCTATCTTATCAAAATGAATTGCACACTAAATTCTCAATGTATGCCTCACTGTCTAGGGAAGGGTAATATGATTCGATACTGGGAAGGGATATAAAATAAAAAAAAAACACAAGATGATGATATTATGGAAGTACCGCCCACGCCCTATTCTCACTAAGTCAACCCATTTCCCCATAAAACCCACAGCCCTATACCCCACTTCCCCATACCTCTTTAATTTCCAACTTTCGCTCTCTCTAATTTGATTTTTAAATTAGATATTTTAATTGTCATTTTATCTTCCTGTACCATTTTTATTGTTTTGGTTTCTCACACAATTCAGCAAAAGACGCTCAACTATGCTTGCCTCTGTTCTCCATGACTTCTGGACAGTCGAAGCACGTGTCAGCCCTCGAACACCCCCTTTTCTAGCCACATCTCTTTTTTTTTGTCCTACAAGACCACCGCCGATCACCTTTTTTACAGTCCCCACAACGCCCCATCGTCCCGCCGTAAAACCTGCTCAGCCTGCCGCCAAACCACCCTTCTCCGAGCATCTATAGCTGCCGGCCAGCCTCCACAGCCGCCGTCATAAGGCCTTACTCAGATATCTCCAGATGCATCTTCTGGAGCCTAATGAGCCTCGAGCCGAACTCGAACTAGTGATGAGCCGAGCTCGAACCCTTCTATAGCAAGTTTCACGAGCTCCGCCGAGCTCGAGCTCGAGCCGAGCCCAATAGTAACGAGCTCGAATTCGAATTTCTAAGACTTGGGCTCGGCTCGTTGTCACCTTTATTACTAGGTTTTAGATAAACTTGAATATAAAAAAACTCACAATATTAATATTATATATTCCAATATATAATAATCTTAATATTTCTAATCATATACATATTCTATATTCCAATAAATTATTAAAATTATTATGAAAATCTCATGAAAAAATAATTATAAAATTTAAACGGGTGGAGGCGGATTGACTCATGGATACCCACTGAAAAAATGGGACGGATCTGGGTTGACTCATCAGACAGCGGGGCGGGTCGCGGTCTGACGGGTCAGGACGGGCCGACCCCTTCCAATACCCATCCCTACGTCTTGTATATGTTTTTTGCTCACTATTGCTTAGAGTCTCTTAGTCTTGTTAGAGATTTGTCCATGCTAATTCTGCTGTTGTCGGCATTAATCATGTGATATCGAATGAACAATGTTCCTTTAGAAAAAAAAAAGGTTGGTGACATTGATGATTTATGTTTGAGTGTTTAACTTAAATTATACTCTCTTTGTTCTTAAAAGGTTGATTCATTTCACTTTCATGTTCTGTGTAACAGTGTTTGACTCAAATTTTTCTAAGATAAATAGTGAAAGAAAAAATTAAAAAAATTATATTTAGAAAAGATATGTTACAAATTATGATAAACATACAAATTATTTAATTTTATATGTCAAAACATTTATGAAAATAAATCATAGATTAAATACATTGAAAACAATAAAATAAATTAATCAACTTTTCAGGGACGGATATAATAATTAAGTAAGATACATAATAAATAAAAAATTAAACAAAATATATTTAGAGAATTCATACTACAAATTATGATATTATATAGATTATTTATTTATTCATTTGTTTTGGAAAAGGAGAACACATCTCCTCTAATTTCATAGATGAATCTGTCCAACGACATTTACAAGATAGGATAATTCAACGCCTACATAGAAAACGGCCAAACTCAACTCAAAAGAACAAACATATAATTCCTATAGAGTATATGCTATGAGCAAATAAAAAAAAAAAATGCACAAACTATGTACCAAAACACTCAGCCACGCTGACCCCAGTTATGCTATATACCAAATAAAGAGAAGACTCCTTAACTTGCACCACCGACTTGCTTTGCCTCCTGAACCTGCGACGATTCCTCTCCTCCCAAACTCCATAAACCAGAGCAGCAAAGAGGCTCCTCCTAAGAGAGGCCTTACGGAATTTACTCTTAGAAACCCTCTTAATCCAACAGAAGAAACGGTCCGAAGAGAAAGGGGGACCCATAAGCTTGACCATCTTCAAACATTCCAATACAACCTGACTAGAAAAAGAGCAAGCAAAAAACAGATGGTTCCTATCCTCAGAATAAGAATGGCAGAGGACACAACAATCATCAATCATAGGGTCCCAAGCAAAAATCTAATCAGAATTTTGCAAAGCATTAAGAACACATAGCCACAGAAGAACCGAAGTCTTAGGAGCATGATGAGGCCCCAAACCAGCTTTCTCCCAGGCACCCATTAAAGTTCTCCACAATATGCAAATATGAGCCTTTAAGAGGGAATTTGATCTGCTGCACCCCAGAATGAAGAGCATCGAAATCATGGAATTGTCCCCTTACCTTAAACAGGGAGGAAACTGCAACAATAGGATTCTTTGGCTTCACCATACTCCAGAAGTTAGCCCCTTTTATATAATACGCATGAACCCATTTTATCCATAGGCTGGTTCTATCCAAATGTATCCTTCATATTTTCTTTGCTAATAGAGCAAGGCTCCAAGGAACAAGGCTACAAGCCCCAGCCCACCTTGTCCCTTTGGTTCACAAACCCTAGTTCAGGCAACAAGGGCTTTCCTTGAGTCATCCTTTCCACTTTAGAAAAATGACCTAATTTTCCTCTCAATATGCTCCAACAAGCCCTTTGGTAAAGGGAAGATGGAAGTCCAATAAGTTTGAATACTCAATGCTACAGACTTTACAAGCCGGATCCTCCCAGCATAAGAGAGAAAACGTGTGCTCTAAGATTTCAGCAACGCGCTGGAACTGCTTAATGGTCAGCCTATCACCACCCAGAGGCACACCAAGGTACTTCACATGCAAGGTACCACGCTGCATGCCCAAAATGGAAAAATTTTGAGTAGAGAGAGAGGGGGAGACACCTACCAAGAAGACACTACTCTTTCCAACATTCATTCTTAAGCTAATATCAATAGCAAACATCCACAGAGTAGTTCTAATCCCCTCAGCAGACTCAGGCGAAGCATGAGAAAAAAGAATGAGGTCATCCATAAACATAAGGTGGGATAATCTTACCTTCTTGCACTTAGGGTGATAAGCAATGACCCACTCCTCATACATCTTCTTTAGGATGCGTGATAGATACTCCATGACTAACACAAATAGGTAAGGAGAGAGGATCATCTTGCCTAACTCCCTTCCAACCTTGGAAAAACCCTTTTAAAGTGTCATTCATGTTCAATGAAAACCAGGAAGAAGAGTAACACATCACAATCCAACAGACCACCAGTGGAGGGAAACTCAGTTGCAATAAGAAAATCTTCAAAAAAAGCCCAACTTACAGAATCGAAAGCCTTATGAATATCCACCTTTACTGCCATCGTTGGAGATACACTCTTCCTACAATAACTCTGCAAAACTTCCTGGGCTAAACAAACATTATCCACGATCTGACGCCCCTGAATAAAGGTAGACTGAGCTGGGGAAATCAACTCAGGCAGGACAGCTTGGAGCCTATTCGCAAGAACCTTTGCAACTATCTTGTACATAACACAACAACAGGAGATTGGACGAAAATCAACTGGGGAGGAAGCATGTGTCCCTTCCGAAAACACTGTGGCACCCATAGCTGTAGGTACCTTGTACTCCCGGAAACACCACTTCACAGATTCACAAGCATCAGGCCCAAGCAAATCCCAATGGGCCTAGAAAAAACCTAGCATGTAACCACACGGCCCAGGGACCTTTAGATGGCCCATAGAGAATAATGCAACTTTTATCTCCTCAGTAGTAACAGGCTGAGAAAGACTACCTTGATGGGCCACAATTAGAGAAGGCCCATACAAAGTAATGTTTCCATGAGCCTCAATAGATAAAACCTCTTCAGGGCCTAGAAGATCAAAAAAATAATCAGAGAACTTCTTTGCAATGAGGTCAGGGGAAGAGATCCTGGAACGATCATCACCTATCAAACAAGTAATTTTTAACCTGGCTTGCTTCTCATGCATCCTAGCATGAAAGAAGGCAATATTTGAATCACCAAGCTTAGCCCAATTACATGAATCTTTTGAGCAAAGAGCCTTTCCTCCCACGCCTTCAAATCATACAAGTTCTTCTTTGCAGACTGCAGCTCAGAAATCAACACAGAGCTAAAAGGCTCATTCCTAAGATGAGCAGTAGATACCTTCACTCGAGTCTCAGCCTCCTTTACCCGTCCTATAATATTGCTAAAGTGTTCCACATTAAAATCGCACAACACTGACTACAACCTTTTAAGCTTCAAGAAAATCCTCCTCACAGGATTACCACCTATCACTGGCTCAGACCAAGATACAGATACCAACTGAGGGAAATCAGGATGGTGTCGCCACATATCTAAGAAATGGACGGGAGGGCATCTTTGAATGTCCCTAGGGGAGACAGACACCAAGGCAATAACATGATCAGAGAATAAATTTTCAACAAACTCAGCTTTAGAGAATTGAAACTGCTCACCCCAAGACAAGTTACTCATAACTCTGTCCAACTTGCAATAAACACGATCCTCCATCTGCTGCTGATTACACGAAATGAAGAAGACCTCGTGTTGTTTGGATTAAAAAAGCCCAAATTCTGCTACATTTCCCCCAAACCAGAAAAGTATAAAGTTGGCTCACTCCCACACACCAGCTTCTCATTACTGGTCAAGATCTCATTGTAATCACCAAAAAATAACTAGGGCTCAGAGATATACTCACCCAACCTCTCAATCTGTCGCCAAGCATTTTCTCTACCAATAGAAACAATGGTAAGAAAAGACGACCACCCTTGTTACCTATGCTCCACAAGGCAATGAAGGAACTACTCCTCAACAAGCAATGTCTGGACCTTGAAGCTTAGGCGGTCCCAACCAAGCCATATTCGACCATTAACTGCTTATAATAATTATTTGAAAACTCCCAACTCCCAAAACATTTCCAAAAAATCTTAAGAAAGTTCCTACTCTTTACTCGGGTCTCTAAAATAACAAACAAATTAATATCATACTTATTTATCAGTCCCCTAAGTTCCCTATGCTTGAGTGAGCAATTGAGGTCCCTCATATTCCAACAAGCCCACATTCAGACGGGAATGTGCGGAGGGAAATCCTCCTCTAGCTCTTGCAAATTCTCCAATGGAAAAAATGGTTGGAGCAACCAAATTCTTGACACCTACAAATTGATAAGGGCTTTTAGAGGTGCCCACACCCAAATTATCTTGTGGAGGAGCTGCATGAACTTTGTCAAGATGCTTGTGTAGGAGTAATGCCCAGAATCCAATCCGCGGTGATGTGGTTTTTGGACATGAATCATATAATTTATATAGTTCAATTATTGTGTTAGTTTGGATTTATGCGTTAATCAAATAACACAATATATCAACCCTGGAATATATCGATATTCCTAAATGTCCC
>JBBYHH010608793.1:0-10565 GCA_038382905.1 Daphne laureola
AGCTTGTTTCTTGTTGATTTGTTGTTCCCTCAATGATTCTCGCATGAAACGACCAACTCCTTGCGATTTGGGGCTCCTGAATGGTGTCTAGGGTGTTTGGGGATGAGCTTCGCCGAGCTCCAGTCAAATATGAAGATGAAGAATGCCAGAATTTTGGGTGTGAAGCCCGTTTTATTTCGCTCCCAGGGGTACCAGGCGATCGCCTAGACTTTTACCCCCGTCGCCTGCTCCGTCGCCTGGCTCCCTACCAGTTTCAGTTTAGGGGTCAGGCGATCGCCTTCCAGCGAACCCGTTCGCCTGGACGGTCGCCCGACTCCCTGTCCATTTTGGTTTCGGGGTCAGGCGATCGCCTGGCAGCGAACCTGTTCGCCTGGCCGGTCACCTGACCTCCTGCCAACTTTGTTCTTGGGGGCCAGGCGATCGCCGTTCAGGGGATTCGCTCTCCTGGCGGGTCACCTGGACCCCTATCCAATTCTATTTTCACTTCTAATCCCCAGGCAATCGCCTGCCTATTGGCACGCGTCACCTGGAGGTTCGCCTGCACTCCTGACATTCCTGAAAATCCTATTTTCTTCTCGCATTCTTAACCAACACTCAAAACAAGATCATGCATTGCTAAACATGCTTGTTACCTTAAACCATACCTTTAATACATTTCAAATTCCAAACTTAACACCCATCCACAAGCCTTAATCCTTTATCTCAAGCTACAGTAAGCTGACATACCTTGTCTTCCGGCCGTAAATCATCGGAGACTTATCGCCGGACTAGGGTGCGTGTAACACTCAGAGTGCCTATATTCTGCATAGGCAGGCCTTCTCTTGTGTGAGGCATGTCTAGGCGCATGCTTGGATAGTGTACCAAGATACATTAAGCACCTAATCAAGAAAGGCTCCCTGGAACAATACCTGAAACTACCCTTAGGTCAAGGAGAGAGGTAGGCCCGAGGGAAAGAAAGGAATGAGAACGAGGGGTCTGATTCAGACAAAAGGGGGAGAAGGAAGTCCCCAGGCCGAGCCACCGGTATAATCAACACCATCACTACAACCCTGGGATCCAGCGAGAGGAAAAGGATAGCAAGGGAGATAGCATCCCTCAACTATGGTGGACCCTCTGAAAAAGTGAAAAGAGCCGATGGCACAGAAGTAAAAATCCCACACTATGACCCACTAGTCATCATTGTGAGAGTTGGAATGATTGATGTCAAAAGAGTCCTTTGTGATGATGGTTCGAACGTAAATGTGTTGTTCACCAAAACATTCAAAGGACTAAATCTGAAGTCAAGCAAGCTCACCCCAGTGAAAATTGCTACATACGGAGTAGGGCCGGATGAACTACTGGTCCTCGGGTGCATCGAACTTCTGACCATGTTCAAGGGATCAGGTCCCGAAGGAGAAATCAGGTACACTACCCTAATGATCAAATGGCTGGTTATCGATGTACCCTTAGCATACAATGCCATCATCAGCAGAGAGACTCAATGTTCCATTCACATGAGGAGCGATGTCAAGTACTTAACAGTGACATTCGAAACTGATAAAGGCGATGCATCCATCTATGTCAACCAGAAGGAAGCAAAAGATGTAATGGCAATCAGTCAGAAACACCCGAAGGAAGAAGAAACTGATCACCTGCTTAAGGAATAAGTCATGCTTACAGAAGAACGATCTACACGAATTGCGAGTAACCTTCCCAAGTGAAGTAAAGCGAAACTTGTAAGGTTGCTTCAATGGAATAGAGGTTTTTTTACCTATTCTCCGAGTGACATGCCTGGAATCGATCATGAAGTAATTCAACACAACCTTTGCATTGATCCGAATGCAAGACCGATAAAGCAAAAGAAGCGTAATAACACCCTACTCAAAAGAACCTTCATCAAGGAGCAGATTTCGAAACTACTCAATACTGGTGTCATCAGAGAAGCCTGTTATCCTGAATGGTTGAGCAACCCAGTGGTCGCATCCAGAGAAGATAGCGACAAACTACGCATGTGTATTGATTTTACCAACATAAATGACGCCTGCCCAAAGGACTCATATCCAACACCAACAGTAGACATACTGCTGTATTCAACAGTCGGGCATGCCAGGCTCAGATTTCTCGATGACTACAGCGGGTACCATCAAATTCGAATGAATCACAAAGATGAGGAAAAAACCTCATTAATTAGTGACTCCGGCATACATTGTTACAAAAGGATGCCCATCGGGCTTAAAAATGCCGAAGCCACTTACCAAACACTCATGGACCGGAGATTCAGAGACCAAATTGGTCAAAACTTGGAAGTCTATGTAGATGACATTATTATCAAAACCAAGGAAGAAGATGACTTGATCCGGGATATAGAGGAAGTCTTTGAACGACTCAAAAGGTACGACCTAAGACTCAACCCTAATAAATTTATGTTCGGTGTGAAAGAAGGAATGTTCCTCGGATTCATGGTATCCGAACGGGGCATAGATGAAAACCTAGCAAAGATAAAAGATCTCATGAATACAAAAATCCTCGCTTTCATCAAATATGTACAACGGTTACTCGGGCAAATAACAGCTCTGAGCAGATTCATATCAAGATACGGAGACAGATGGAGGCCCTTCTTTAAATTGCTCGTCAAAGAAGGAGCAAAACCTGGAAGGATCGGGGTCGCCAAGGGTGAGTAGTTGACAAAAGAGCAAAAGGCAGTTCAAAGGGCCAATTTCATATGGACCCCCGAATGCCAGAACGCATGGGAAGACATAAAAACATACTTGGAAGAAATGCCAACCCTAAGACAACCCACCGAGGGCAAGCCTTTGATAATATATTTGGTGGTTGGGGAAAAAGCAGTGAGCTCGGTCCTAGTTCAGGAGAATGAAAAAGGAGAGCAATGGCCAGTCTATTATGTAAGCAAATCCTTGAATGGAGAAAAAGTCAGGTACTCGATCCTGCAAAAGGTAATCTATGCCCTCATCCTCTCAGCCCGAAGGTTAAAACCTTATTTCCTCGGATACACTATATCAGTTCGAACCAATCTACCCATAAAAGATATCATGAGGAAAATAGATCATTCTGGGAGATTGGCAAAATGGTGCATTGAGCTATCGGAATACAAAATCATGTATGAACCAAGAAGAGCCATCAAGGCACAAGCACTAGCCGATTTTATAGCCAAACTACCCTACGAATCGGATGATCAGACTCTCGAAGCCACGGATGATCCAGTATGGACTCTACATGTGGATGGTGTGTCTGGGACAAAAAAGCAAGGGGCAAGACTGGTACTCCAGGGACCCGAAGGGATGAAGGTTACCCGATCCATCAAATTCACTTTCCCAGTTACAAACAATGTGGCCGAATATGAAGCCTTCATATCAGGGCTAGAGTTAGCCAAAAGAGGGGGCATTCTGTCCCTTACTGCGTACATCGATTCGAACCTATTGCTTCAGGAAATGAATGGAGAGTATGAAGTCAGAGAGCAGAACCTAAGGAAGTAGGTGGACGCAGCTAAGAGACTAACAACAGAATTTGAGCATCTACGCATAGAAAAGATCCCTCAGGCGATGAAAGCCAAAGCCGATTCACTTTCCAAATTTGAGTAATATGATGAAGAAAGAAGCCAATCAAGTATACACTCGATTCAGGTGCTAAACATAATATCGGGGTGGCGTATGCCATATTGGAATTTTTTTACCAAAGGCATATTTCTCGAAGAAATGACACATGCTACTAGAACCCAAAGGCAATCAAGGAAGTTTGTAGCCATAAAAGACAATTTATATAGAAGAGGCTTTGCCTCCCCCTTACAGAGATGCATCGGGGAAGAAGACACTGCGGAAATTCCAACTGAAGTCCACGAAGGAACCTATGGATCACATATCAAGGCTGATGCATTGGCGGCGATTATTCTAAGGTAAGGATACTTTTGGCCGAAAATGAAAGAGCAAGCCCAAAAATTAGTAAACAAGTGCTGGAGGTGCCAAGAACACACCCACATCCAAAGATTACCATCCGAACTCGTAAGCTCAGCAGATTACCCGATCCTATTTGCAATCTGGGGAATCAGCCTCATTGGAGCCCATGTCACCCGGAGGATTGAAGTACTGTGTAGTTGTCATTGATTATTTCGTAAAATAGATTGAAGCCAAATTCTTGGCCAGTATTACCACCGAAAACATACAAAAATTCGTATGGAAAAACATAATATGCCAGTTCGGGTGCCCAAAGGTTATCGTCACAGATAATGGATCCCAGTTCACTGACTCCGGGTTCCAAGACTTCATAGAAGAGTTTGGCGTTAAGCTCCACTTTGCACCGGTAGCACACCCGAAAAGCAACGGGAAAGTCAAAGTCTCAAACCGAACCATTAAAGAAGGTTTGAAGAAAAGATTGGGAAAGTCCAAGGGAAAATGTCCCGGTGAACTCCCACATGTCTTTTGGAGCTACTGGACCACCCCCAGGAGAGCCACCAGGGAAACCCCCTTTGCACTAACATACGACACTGAAGTATTGATCCTGATAGAAGTAACTTATCCATCCCTCCGGGCCCAAGCGTTCTAAGAAGTTGAAAATGAAAAAGGGTTAAGGACTAACCTGGATTTGCTCGAGGCCAGAAGAGAGCAAGCCGAACTCAGAAGGAAAGCTTTTCAAGAAAGAACGGTGAAGTCCATCAATGCAAAAGTAAGGTCAAAAGGAATAACAGTTGGAGATTTAGTCCTATGACAAACAAAGTTGGGGTCAACAAGACCCAAAAGAGGAGTGTTCGAGGAAACATGGGAATGACCTTTTGAAGTGATTCACGAAGATCGAAGAGGAGTATACAGACTTCGGGACGAAGAAGGCAAAGAGCTCGAACGTTCTTACCACTATGAAGCACTCAAGAAATTTTACATGTAAATGACATGTTTTTGAAAGATCCAATAAAAGCAAAGGAGATGATGTAGGCTTATGCCGAACCTCTATAAAAATCAATGGCTTGAAAGTACTATGTTCATTAACCAAAAGCTCGAAGGCCATTAGCAAAAGAACAAAGCCTGAAGGCCACTAACAAAATAATAGAGCCCGAAGGCCATTAACGAAAGAATAAAGCCCGAAGGCCTAAAAAAAATGTAACCTAAGATTATGAATCAGAAGGGTTGGCTGCCTGAGGTTCCTCGGGAGGAAAGCCTGAAGGTTCAAGGAGTATTGGCTCAGATGGCATCGAGGGTCGCAAGAAGTCTTCGCCAAACCAGGAAGCGTCCAAGGTGTACCGTACCTTGGCATTAAGACCAGAAAGATCAACCCTTGGGTTGAGGTCTACTATTTGTCTCCGGGCCAGACAGAAACCTTCATGAAAATTGCCTGTGGGCTGAACGACCACATCCCTTATTTTCTGGCCGAACCCAGAGATCTTCTCAGAAACTTTCTTTACCTTAGCCTCAAGCCCGTTGATCATCTCCTGAAGCTCTTTCTTCTCAAGTGCATGAAAAAAGTTTAGATTGGTAAAGTCAACTCCAGAATCATTGACTTGCTTCTGCAGAAGTTTCACTTTTGCCTTCAGTTCATAAGCTTCATCTTCAGCGGCATTCAAGCGAGCCATTCGGGAAGCCATCACTTTGGCCAAAGCCTCTTCAACCTTAGCAAAAGCTATTACCTCAGCCTCAGTATCCCCTACAAGTTGAAGTTGGGCCCGAACCTCATAGACTGGAACCTCGAATGACTCAGATGGACTTACTCTTTTCCCCAATACTTGTTCATAAATATTGATCCTTTTGATCATGTTGGTAATACTGACAAAGCCTGAGTTTCCCTCAGCTCAGCTTGAGACCGAACAGAGCTGGTAACCCAAACCAGTTGGGCCACCCATCCGTCCATACAATGGATTTGTAGTCAAAATCACATCAGCGCTAGAAATATAAGCTAACACATAAACAAAAGAAATTACCTGAGCAGCCTGAACCGCCACCTTGGAGCGACCACATCCAGGTCCAGGAGGAGAGTTTGGAGGTTATCCATGGTCGGGGCTGTCGTGTTCCCCCTCCATAGCTCCGGAGCCATGACCCTAGCTTCTTCTTCAACCAGAAGACTTTGGTCCTCATGGACCAACCAACCATGTTCCCAAGGGATCATATCCATACCCAAGCATTGGAGTTGGGCATCCCTCTATTGACAGCTTTGCTCCCGGACGTCTCTCCAATCTGGACATAGAGTGTAAAAATGAAAACGGGACAAGTAGTGAAGAGGATCGTCCCCGAACATCCGACTGAAGTTATAAAAGATTGGCCAGAAAGGGAGAGACTTCAACTTAACTGATATCTTATCCTTACCTAACATGTATTCCATCGGGAGTACATCCTCGGGTGCCTCACTAGTAGGGATGAACTTTTTGTATTTCCCCCTGGAGATCTTCCTCCTCTTTGCATCAAGAGCCTCAATGGACTCATAGGCCTGATCACAAGTCACACCAACAGGGATATGGAAAATATTCTCATCTGAAGGTCTAAGATGGGGGCCCTCATCTCCTGAGGCTCCAGGACATTCAAATTCAGCCACCTCAGAAGCACCATCAGGGACGTCATCTCCTTCGGCCGAGGTAAGGACACCCGAACCAGAACCCTTCTTCCTCTTCTAGACCCGTTTAGGAGTGGGTTCGGCCTTCTTCACCAAAGCTTGAGCAGGCAGACCATTGACCGTACACTGGAAGATGTTCTCAAAATTGACATCCTCATCTAAAGAGAAGCTTATCTCTGCAAAATGATAAAATAAATTAGAGTTAATACTAAAAGTGAACAAAAGCACCGAGGATAAAAAAGAAACCTTTGAAAAAATCCTTATGAGATATTTCCCGACGGAGATGCCGAACGAAGGCTACATCTCGAGTTTATGGAGGAGAAGCCTGAACCCCAAGAGAACTGAGGTCACCCTTTAGTAACCCGAGGTGCATGAGAACGCCCTGGGTAACCAAACGCCAATGTAGTGGCACCGAAAACAATTCTTCGGGATCATCCCTGAACCAACTGACTAATTGACGAAGTTTATTATGGAACTTGGTGTAATTTTCCTTCAAGATCGGGTCATTCAGAAGATCCCAAGGCACCTTGACATCGAGGAGATCTCCAACCTTCCAGGCAGTCTAAAGTTTCCAGGAGGGATCGGGCTGCATGAAGAAGAATTCTTTATGCCAACCTTTGCGACTAGTTGAACATTTCCAAACAAAGTTGTACTTTATTATGGATGTTCCTCGGGGCCCGAAGTAGTAGAAACAACTCCGAGCCTTGGTCATTATTTTGTAATATTGGAGAAACATCGAAAGGATAGGAGATACCCCAAACGCATCACAAAGGGTGAGAAAAATGTTTATATGACTGTAGGTGTTGGGGCTGAATTGGTTGACTGCTACCCCATGGGCTTTGGCCAGCTGATGGAGTAAAGGATGGGGAGGAAAAGAAATCCCGCACTAAAGCTGGGCCTTGAAGATAACCATCCAACCAATTCCAGGTTCATACACTTTACAATTATTCATAGGAACCTGAGTACGGATGGAGCGGGGTAAAAAATCGGTTGATTGCCACTCCCAAACCAAGTCCAGAGTGGCCTTACATTTAAAATGCTCAACGTCGACCCAATAGCCCTCAGGCACGACACCCTTTACCTCTAGAAGGCATTGGTCTGAAGGACGAGCAGTGCAAGAAGGAGGAAAAGAAGCCATTTACCTTGGATCACAGGCCTGAAGAAGGTGACTCGAGCAGATGGACCAAATGAAATGGAACTCTGAGCAACCTGATCAAGCATCGCTTTGTGACGATGATAGAAAATAACTTTTTCCAGGAGTTCGACAGAAGGATAAGGAGCATCCGCTAACCTCCATACAAATTCCGGTAAGCTGGTTTCAGCAACTCGACCACCACACCGCCACCATTCCTTGAAGAAACTAGCCGCCTGTCGAAGAGTAGGATGATCCGTTATTAGAGATCTTAGAAAGAACAAGAAAAAGATAGACAAACGAGAGGGAGAAGCAAGAATGAGGAGTGAAAATTCCAATTCCTTTCTCAAGTACGTAAAAGGAGTCTTGGAATATGAAACATCGCTAGAAGATCAATCCACACCGTTGATTGAAAAAGGTACCCCGAGATTCACATCATAATTAAACCACCATCACCCATAGGAAAACATCCGGCATACCATCTAAACTGCTCTTACCTGGAGGAAAGCTTCTGGGATTCACCCAAAACTGTCGTTTCCCAGAGAAATGCATCCGGGAATCAAAGGGGAGCAATCTCAAAAGCCCCAATATTCAAATGGACCGGATGCACTTGCATCCGAGAATCAAAGGGGAGAAATCTCAAAGGCTCCAATATCCAAATGGCCAGATGTACATGGATCAGGGAATGAATCTCAAATGCCCCAATATTCAAATGGCCAGATGCACAACATCCGAGAATCAAAAGGGGGGGGGGCAATCTCAAAGGCCCCAATATTCAAATGGCCGGATGCACATGCATCCGGGAATCAAAGGGGTGGGGTAATCTGAAAGGTTCCAATATTTAAATGGTCGGATGCACATGCATCCGGGAATCAAAGGGGAGCAATCTCAAAGGCCCCAATATTCAAATGGCCGGATGCACATGCATACGGGAATCAAAGTGGGGCAATCTCAAAGGCCCCATCATTCCAATAGCCCAATACACATGCATCCAGGAATCAAAGGGGGGCAATTTTAAAAGCCCAAGCATTCGAATGGCTAGATCCACATGCATCTAGGAATCAAAGGGGGGCAATTTCAAATGTCCAAATCTCGAAATAACTACAAAAAAAACCCATAACACATGATGTACGACCTGATGGCTAATAGGCCCAAACTAAGTCACCAAGGCCCAGATTGGGCCTACCAGACCCAAAAAGCCCATACAGAAGCTTAAAGTCACCATCCCATGAAAGAAGGCCCATTAAAAACCTCCAAGATCATACAACCCGAAGACACAAAGCATACAGACCGAGCATATACCCTCAACAAATCACCACCTGATGGCCTGCATCCAAGGTACATTTTCCACCTATCCTCTGACACCAACCGCCTCTTTCCTAGCAAAGTAATATGAATGTGCCACTGTATTAGACACGAATATATAAGCCCATATCATTCCTTCATTCAAGGTAACTATTCACTATGCCTAAGGTCTGGCATATTCTCTTTGCTCACTCAATATACTGACTTAAGCATCAGAAGACCCACCACCAGGAAAAACTCTGGCGCGGTTTATAGATTTCGTTAATTGTGCAGGGTAATCCAAGATACTATGAAAGTAGAACTTAATGTTTTCAAGACTAGAAAGCAGAGGCTTAATAGTGTAGTGGTCCCCATCGAAGGACTGCCACCATTAATTAGAATGTATATTAGTGAGTAGTAAATTATTATCTTCTAGGGTTTAGCTTGTCTAGGGTATTATTTATGCCTAATATGATTGTTTAAATTATATATTGAATCTCTGAGATAGTTCCATCATTTATCATGTTTGTAGAATGCTAGCCCTACAATTACATGCAATCTGGTAATCTTCTAGAACATCCGAGAGGATTTCCTGTAGGTTAGACTTAGGAGAATCAATTGGCGGGTTTTGTAAGAGTTCAGGAGAACCTTACTTGATTCGTTAGTAGCTATTGCTTGTTTATTAATGCCTCAGGAAAGTCATTCCTAGAGCACGAGAGTGCCTAGTTGCAGGTTACCTGGTGAGAGGGCGGGCGGTTGTCCGAGGGGAAACCGAACTAACTTTCATGCATACATCTGATTATAATCCCCGAAAATAGGCTAAGCAACCCTAGAAGAGATTTTACTAACTGATTAAATCTCATTTTCAAACCTTTCTCTGATTCACCTGAATTGCTATTTACTTGTTACAACCAAACTTTCATCATATCAGTAGATAGTTTTATACGGACTCTCATCATATCGGTAGGAATTTCACTAGAACTGATATTTTCATACACTCTCTCTCTTGGGTTCGACCCTCATCAATTGAGCCAATATACTAGGATAGATAGATCACGTGCTTTAGTGAAGAGATATAAATAGTAAATTTGTACAACGATCAAGTTTTGGCGCTGTTGCTGGGCAGAGTATAGTTGAAAATTGAAGTTTTTCATGGAAAGCTCGGAGTGTATGAGAAGGAGGGCAGTTTTACCAATCATCCCGCACGACCCAGAAATCAACAGTACTCTACGGAGGATTAGGCATCGAGCTAGGATGGCCGACCAAGTACCCCCGATCATCAACATTAACAATGGAGGAAATCAATAGAGGAACGGTAACGGTCCAAAAGGTCTTGGACAAGTGCTAGATGATCAAACCAAGGGAATGGCAGAAATGGCATGCCTAATCTAAATGATATACCTATCAATGGAGATGCCGCCAACGTCAACATACCACAACCAAATGAAGTACCAATTAGAGGTAACCAAGCTCAAAACGCACCACAAGGTGAGCGGAGAAGAGGACCAACATTGTCTGACATGTTTGCTCCTAAGTTTGGTTAGCAAGAGGAAAGATTGATCCACCCTACACCAGTATATCATGACTTCACAATCCTTGGTAATGTGCTCACCTACCTGGAGTG
>JBBYHH010608904.1:0-10563 GCA_038382905.1 Daphne laureola
CGAAGGTCACTAGAATTTCGTACGATGAGCTTCGAATAAATTCCCGGAACATAGATTTCACTTATGAACATAC
The DNA here is from genome assembly GCA_038382905.1 of Daphne laureola. NCBI lineage: Eukaryota > Viridiplantae > Streptophyta > Magnoliopsida > Malvales > Thymelaeaceae > Daphne > Daphne laureola. The sequence continues at coordinate 74 of JBBYHH010608904.1, forward strand.
TCCAATACATGTCATTACGTATCCCAGTAATTACACACATTAAACTTCTGGCCAAAATACATCGGAAAACCACCAAGTGTCCAAGGTGGGTGTAACACCTTAATCTTTTTCCAAATGTTAAATTGTCACCCCCTCGATCGGCGGAATAAATGGAGCGGGGGATGACATCAGAACGGAGGATACTTCGGTGCAGCGGATCCCATAAACCGGCCTGGAATTAATTAAATCAAAGCCTCCCAGCACTTAAGCAAATATTACACAAACACACTTCAGCAGAATATTCATAACACTTATGTATATAACCACAATACTTTAGGGCATGTAAACCTATCTTAGGCAGCATCATAAGTATGCCCATACTTATTCATAACTTATACTAAGCATCAAGGAAACATAGACTAGGTAAATTTATCATTTAGATATAATAACCATAATTTCCAAATCATGCAAGCTACTATTTAATCATACAAGACTCATATTAGAGATCCATGCTACATGTACATATGCATTTACACCTAAAGAGCACGACACACTTGACCACCTTCAGGTCACTGCTGCTGCTGCTAACACAAACAAAAGAGTTGACTGTTAGTAGTTTCATAAGTGCTCATCCAGAAATCTCAACAGAAACATTCTCATTCGAGATCACCCCCAAGCAGAACAAAAATCACATCTAGGAGCTATAAGTACCTGAACACACATATCACAGAAAACCTAGTAGAGCTACTCCGCAGGTGGCTTACCAGAAGCTCCTGAAAAAGTTTGAACATAAGGGGGTGAGTCCTCGAAAGAACTCAGTAAGGGTTTATGTAATGGTCATGGTTTTTATTTTTAAAAACAATCTGCAAGAAAAGAAGTTAGTAAACCTGCACAAAAGGGTTAGCATGCCATGTTCTAAACAGTTTATACACAACCTAAATATAGCATGGATAATGATATGCAAATACAAAAGTCTCATCGGATGAAAACATATAATATTTCCTCCCACTGCACGGTAAGACATAATCTCTCATCCCACTGGATGAAACATATACATAAACCCATACATAATCGACGACCCCCGTTGGTTGATGCTTGACCTAATGGGGTTCCGACATACAGAACATTCGCATGGTTCCAGGGAGGGTCCTAGGTTCCCCATAACCATCGTAAGGTCAATCAATGACCGATGTACTCTAACATCACAGAATAACATAATTGGTCAACCAGTGACCGATGCACTCTAGCATCACATAATTGATAATCAAGATCAATATACAAGAGAATCACAGAATAAACCCATAATTTGGGTCTTCCAAATTAAAACCTGCACGCCATTAACCTTACCATGTGACTAATCTCGAAAGTCACTGGGCACCACCCTCGGCCCGAGAACTAGCCTCAACTAACCCAATATGCACAAAGGTGTCCCAAAATGCATAGTAAGAGAAAGTTGAACCCTTACGAGACACATCGCAGAATTGTTGTACTTTCGCAAAGTAACCCGATCGACCCGAAAATCTGGCAGCATACCGGCTGTATTTCCAAAACCCAACCACAGAAGATACAGCTGAACAACCACACAACAACCAGAAATACAATTCTCAATCCATTGATCAAAATTCATCACAGAAAGAAGTTTAACTCAAGCTTTACCAAAATCGGACATGTCATGTAAAAGATGACCAGCCGAGCACATTGCTACCACATATACTTATAACAATTCAGAAGTTCAAATTCCATCTCAGAATTATGAACTATCATCAAATTCTATATCACATTCAATTTCGGCCACAACATGAAAGTGATGAACGACCACGCAAAATACTACCAACTTCTTACTTAACTTCAAAGGAGCTTAATTACACTTCATTTGTCACTAATTACTAACCAACACCCCATCTTTTCCAAAATGTGTATTTCAGCCCAAAACTTTAAAAAGTGACAAAATGTTTCCTTAACATCAATTTAGCTCACTTTCACCCAAATTTATCATTTAACATCAAACCACATCATTTCTCCATCAAAATCGACAACTTATCAAAGAACACCAACACATTTCTTCTCTTGTACAATTCGGCCAATTAATGGAGAGGAGGCCAACCATGCAAAATGTTGTCAAAATTCATACAACAATTTAGGAACTTCATTTCATTCCTAATTCACCTCAATTCCAACATTTCACAAAGAATAGCAATATTCTTTTTCAACCTCAAATTTGGTCATACATGAAATTTAGGAAAGAAAGTTTTCTCTAACTTTTCAACAACACTTTAGGAGCTTAGAAGCATCACTAGTTCATCACAATCCCATTAATTCAACAAAACACATCACCCTTCAACTTTTCCCAAATTCAGCCTCTTTGAAAAATTCACCTAGAGAAATTTCTTCCAACTTTAACAAACATTTTAGGAGCTCATTATCATCCTTAATTCAACACAATTCAACACTTAGCAAAGAATCATCAACAATTCCAACTTTGACCAACTTTGACCATGCCTTAACTTTGGCAAACATGATGATTCAAGCTTAATTTCCAACATGAAATGTGTTTATAATCATCCTAACAACACTTTAGAACCATCTTTTCATCTCATTACTTCACAAATCAGGAAATCATAATTCACCCAAATTGTTCATTCTTGAAAATTTAAATCATGACAAAGAATGAACTAATGATGAAACTCCAAGAATTAAACATGCTCATAATCAACCCAATAACACTGTAGAACTATGATTTCATAAACCAAGAAAACACCACAAAACCCTAGGTCAATTATGCCAAAATCGACCAAGAGGGAGGAAGGAGGAAATTGAGAAGTTCCAAGAACAAAAAGTTTTAGTAAGCATCCCTACTACACTTTGGTACTTCAATTTCTTACTAATATTCATCATTCAAGAAGAAGCTAAACATCTAAGTTCTTCATAAAGTTTGAAATAGACCATGAAAGGAAGAATAGATAGAGAAAAGCTTACTATCTCAACCAAATTGCCATGAATCCACTATTTCCTCAAGCCAAATGAAGAGATTTGATGAAGCCCACCTTGCCCAAAGAAGAAGCTTGAAGTCGGTCAACCATGGAGGAAGAACAAGAAAGAAGATGGAACGTTTTTTTCTTTCTTTCCTTTCTTTCTATTTTTATCTCTTTACAAAATACCTTCCTTTCATTTTATTTTATTTTAAATCACCATAACACAACCAAAATACTCCTCCTTCTTACCCCATTTATTTCCTACCACAAATTAATTCACATCCTTCTCCACTTTTTTGACACATGTAATCCACTTACACATATAATGTAGTTTCTCTTCACTTTTCCTTCCCATTTAATTCCATCATATACACTAAAATAATATCATACCATAACCAAAAATATCTCCTTATTTATCCTCAAAATGGCTCCATTCATTGCATTCCCACATATTTCCAATTTTGTCCAATTTTTCAAAAATGACCATTTTATCCTCTGAGATCAATTTTGGTAAAATTACCCTTGATTCATGTACCAAATCTAAAATATGAAATCCCGCGTAAATAAATCTTTAATGAAGTCCCGGGACATGATACTTAATAGAAAATGTGTCCTGCAAGTTCAAAATGAAGTCCCGGTACTAACAGAATCTGACTCACGAATAATATATTCAAAAAAATTTACCAACGTCCTGGGTTGGTCTCTAACAATTCAATTCGGTCCAAAATCACAAAAAGTGACCAAATCACCAAAATATTGCCAAATGCTCCCTTAACATCAAATTAGCTCTATTTTACCACAATTTATCACCTAACATCAAACAACACCAAAACTTATATCCACTTCTCATTTTCGGCCAACTATGAAGAACATGCCTGAAGAATTTTCCTCAACAATCCAATAATGAATTTAGGATCTCTAAGCATCACTAAATCAACTCCAATCCATAATTAACAAAGAACACCAACATGCTTTCTTATCATCCAATTTCGGCCCACCTTGGAAAACACACTAAGAGAATTTCTCTTCTAACTTTTAACAATATTTTTTGAGCTCAAAACCATCCCTAATCCAACACAAATTCACACTTAACAAAGAATCATCAACATCATTTTTCATCAATAATTTTGACATTGACCAAGTTTGACCATGATATAATTTTGGCGAACATGATTATTCAAGGTTAATTCCAAGTATGAAATATGTTAATAATCACCCAAATAACACTTTAACAATCCATTTTCATCTCATTCCTCATCAAACCAAGAAATCACACAAAATTCCTCAATTCATTCATGGTACAATCAGCCAACCAATAGAGGAAGAAAATATGAAGCTCCAAGTACAAAATGTGTTGGTAATCATCCATACAACAACTTAACATCACCAATTCATACTAATTCCATGATTTCCGAAAATTTTTAAAATCCCTAGTTCATCATCAAGCTCAAATCCAGCCAAGAAATGAAGAATAGATGCAAGAAAGCTTCCTACCTCAACCTTTTAGCCATGAATCAAGCTTCTCCTCCAGAAAAAATGGATGAAATTGATGGAGTACCACTTGCCCAAGAAGTTCGAGAACTTTTGACCAATAGGAGGAAGATGCAAATGAAGAAGAAATGTTTCTGGAATCTTTTAAAATAGATTTTAATGCATCAGTCGGTGGCCCGGGCGATCGCTTGGGCTTGTGCATTCCATCGCCTAACGGTCGCCTGGCCAATTGCCACTTTCATCCTGGGGTCAGGCGATCGCCTGCATCAGTGCATCGCTTCGCCTGCGCCTCGCCTGAACCACTGTCCATCTGAGTCCTGGGCTCAGGCGATCGCCTGCTCTTGTACGTCTCTTCGGTTGAGTTTCGCCTGAGCCCCTTATCTCTTTTTATTCTCTGGGCCCAGGCGATCGCCTGGCCTTGTGTTGAGGCTCGCCTGGCGGTCGCCTGAGGCTATTTTATACGCTTCTCCTTGAACTTCTTCCTTACTTTACATTTGACCCTTCCGCTTGCCTTTCTGTGAGTTTTTTATACCAAATCCTTATATCTTCTTAAAAATAGCACCACTTTATATGTCCAACATAATTCTAGTTTTGCCCAATTTTCCAAAATGACAATCTTTCCATCCAAAGTGAATTTTGGTAAAATACCCTGGGATTCACGTACCAAATCCTAACTCTAAAATTCCGTGGAAATGAGTCTCAAATGAAGTCTCAGGATATTATACTTAACAGAAAATGTGCCCTGCACATTTAAAATGAAATCCTGATACTACAGAATTCGGCTCCCAAATAAAATATTCAGAAAAATTACCAACGTCCTGGGTTGGTCTCTAACATGAAAGATTATCGGCTACAAGGAAGGGTAAGCAACCCACATGGGAGGGGACTTAAAGAATTGAACCGAGAAGAAATATTGGAGCTGAAAGGCTACACCACGACGTTCAAGAAAACACAGAATATTTCCCAGTCGAGAAAGATCCCAAGTGCTTGAGGTCATGTAGACTCTAGTTGAGGGTGCTCCCCGATAACATGTTACCCTTCCATCTTGGTTGAGGAAACTTCTGAGACATACGATGTGGTGACAACTAACTAAAGAAGAAATTTCTGAGATATGTCTTCTAATAAAAAATGGTGTGTTACACTTGCGTGTTTAAAAGCATGTTGTCTGTTGAATGCTACTCTGTGTTGCATCTAGTTAGCAAACTTATAGGCTAAGTCATAAGGGGGGAGTACATCCTACATAATAGGACTAGGAAATTTGATGTTCTGCTAGAAGATTAGAATTGGATGCCCTTACTTGTGTAGTGACTGGACCCGAGAGGTGACTAAGGATAAGGGGTGGGATTCTCTCAAGGGTGTTCACTTTCCAATGCCTGGGGCCCACTACTGACTGACCATTGGAGGAAATTCACTATAATACTGATATATTTGGGTCACTCTCTAGGCATGAATTGGTCGGATGGACTGAACCTGACCAGCAACTGACTGAGCATTTAAGTTATATTTTATATTCTTGTGAGATCTAATGTTGTCGTGAGTTGTTCTCTAGGAATTTTATGTTATTTTCTTTTCTAAAATTTATGTTAAACTGATAAGATTGTGTGTGACTGATAATTGATTACTGAAGTAGTGAAACTGATATAACTGTAAGAACTGGAGTAATTGGAACTGAGACAGAAACTGATAACAGAATTGGGTAATTAGTGTTAGTACTGGGAGATATTCTCTTGCAAACTTCGAGGACGAAGTCCTTTATTAAGGGGGGCAGAAATATGTTATGACCCAATTTTCCAAATCGTGTCATAACATAGAAATACTGTGAAGAAGCAAAAGGATAAAAAGGTAAATTGGAACTGTTGGGCCATAATTGGAATACTGGAAGAAAGAGTTGCTAGTGATTAAATTGACAAGAAATAAACCTGGGATTGAAGATGTTTGAAATGAACAAAACTGATGAGAATAAAAAGAAAATGGGCGAATCTAAAGTGTGAAGAGCAGATGAGGTTTTTTTTGCACATTTCTGGAAATGTTAAGGATCTATTATTTAATTTATGAGTATATATATATATATATATATAAGAATGTAAAAGAAAATAAATAAGACAAAACTCATTTTTACCTGAATATACTGGTTCTTCTTCTTCGTGGATCCAGGGACGATGAATGCGAGCAGAATGGGGGAGGAGGCCGGCGGGTGCGTCGTGATGGAAGAAAAGGGGAAGAGCCACCCTGATTATCCTTCTTGTCGTGTCGAATGGAGCAGCAGGGGCGATTCTGCTTCTCAAGTCTTCTCTCCTTTCCTCTCATCAAATCAGCTCAAGGAGATTGTGGATTCTTGCGTCAATTGTATGTGTTCTACAACCTCTTACTAAGGCATGTAGTTTCGAACAAGGGTTTCAAAATTAGAGATGAGGCTGAATTGATTGTGATCCTCCGTTGAGTGTTGATTTGCCAATACACTGAGAATTTTGATGAATACTCTACTGTTTAGTGAATTGAATGACGGTTAGTAAAGAATTAAAGGTATTATTGAAGAACTTAGTGATGACGATTCCTTGTGTTGGAAAATTAAAGTTATGACAAACTGTTTTGTTGAGAAAAGGAAGAACATAAGTGGTTACAGTATTTTTGGAAGATTTTGGTGAACAAAGCATGTCAGTTTGGGGATTCTTCTCAAGAATGGCCATATGGCCGAATACAATGCTGTGATTTTAAGAGAATTTCGATGATGCTAATTATTAAGTGGAGTTGGTGAGTTTAGTTGGTAGCTTAACTAACTACTATGAAGAATTACATGTCAGTTTGGATGGTTTATCTTGAGAAAAACCTTATGACCGAATTGTGTGGTGAAGTTTATCCTACTGGTTGACGATGGAATAATTACTGATATGATAGTAAATAAACACTGTTCTAGTGGTTAATGGAAGAAGGTTCATGAGTTGAGGGATTTCTTGGAGTTTTTCCCCTTTGGCCGAAGGTCATGTGTAACTGTTGATGAGTTTCTACAATAGTTACTGTTAAGTAATGAATACTGCTAAAAGTTTAAAATGTCAGATTGTGAAGAAGGTATGACAAGAAAGAGGTCTTGATAATGTTTAATAGCCTTTCCTCAAGAATGATGTTGATTACTAGTTATGACTCATGAGTGGTGGTATTCATACACGGTGTCGTGCTGGCCGTGTAGTCATCATGTGTTAGGTACTTCTTGAAGTATCATTAGTGGTGAAGAAACATTATTGGGAGAATGAGTGTTTGTGAAGGGTTGGCTGAATGATCAAAGGTGTACTATTAATGTAGCTTAAAACTGTCCCCCTTACTGATACATATTCTTTTAACTGTATAACTGGGAATTTGACAACCAACTACTGGGAGCTCAACTGCAAAGCAGAAGAACACCAGAACTGGAGCTAGAACTGACTGAAGACAAATCCATAGTGGGAAAGAACTTCATTCTTGACGGATGACAACCCCTCATGGCTCACCGAAGAGAATCTGCATTTTCCCCATGGGAGTGCATGCAACTCTTGTAAGTCTTTCGTCCCTTCTCTCATACTTTCATATTTACTTTTCTAGCAAGTTCATTATTGTTTATACTAACGCTCCTCAATATAACTTGCAAGGAATCTAGTTACGTTCGACACTAGAGAGAAGGACATGATGGATACTTGAAGACAGAGAAATCGTAACACATGAAAACCCAGAAGACTTTAGACACCAACGTTGTATTTTCCATTTCCTTTTCTTCTTTAGAAAGCAGGCACACTTTGAACTTTGGTTTTGTAAACGGACATTTATACTTTCTAAACTACTCTTTATAAAATGTTTTGTAAATTATTCAAGTGTTTAGTTTTACAACCGCGAGTAGTTTAGCGATGATTCCTAGGAGTTACGGCTGCGAACCACAGATAACTGTGTGGTTGGTTCGGGTCGTAACATACCCGGCCTTATTGTATGCATTAGAGGCCAATGGATAAGGGGGGTTGGTGACCTCTCTAGGCCCAAAAGTCACATACATTCAGCCTAGAGTAGGTTATAACTTCCTCTTAACTTCCTCCTCCTCATCTATAAATATATGGGAGAAGGAGGTCGGCCTTAATCATCAAGGAAGAACACAAGTGTTCTTCAACTTTTTTCTTCTTCCTTTCTCTTTTCTTTTGGCCGAATTTACAAGTGATTCTTGAAGCATTTTTCGTGGATATCTAAGTGTGTTTCTTTAACACATTTCACCCCAATCCATCACTTTAAGTCAACCATCTTCAACATCAAATCCACCACTTCCTTGAAGGTGTTTCGTTGGTGTTCATCAACCAAGTTGAAGAGAAGAATAGGGAGCACACATTTTAGGAGCAATGAATTTATTCCTTACGTTGTTTATCCGTGGTGTAAGGTACATATTATTCATCTCCCCATTGTAGTATCATGACAGGATATTACTCTTGCTTCCTTGATTCGAATGAATGAAAGAAGGCATGATGTATCAAAGACATCATGCTGATCCGAAAGTTTATGTATTTAGTACATCATGTTTTCTATGTGATCAGCATGCAATAGTATGTAAACATGCTCTCGGTATATTTATGGTGAGATAACAAGATTGAATTATTAAGATCCTAAAATCAACAAATGGTATCAGAGCTATGGTTCTTGTTAATCTCATGTTGTATGCTACTGGAGTTCAGATGAATATGTTGAAAAAGAATAAACATGAATATGAAAATTGATAATGAACATTTGAGTAACCATAACATGAAGATGTGTTGTGGTGTAAAGGGTGTAAAGGGTGTATTCTTGTTTAGCTTCTTTCAGTCAAGTTTTAAATTTATAAAACCGTTTATCAAGCCCCAAGCGCAAGGATAGCGTGTAATATGTGGCTAATGAGTAAGGGTATTGAACCCAAGGGAAAGTATGCCAAAGTAAATGTGTACTAAGTCACTAATGCATGATGGAAGGATCACACAAACAGCAAGAATGATGATTTGATAGTTGAAATGACATTTTGGTAAGAAATCTAAAATGCACAACAATTAACTAACGCTAATAGTAACTTGTTGAACAAGCAACAACTATGATGATGCTAACTCAATAAAGCAAACAACTCACGGGGTTCATTTGCCATAGTGGAGTTCATCTATGATTATCATGCACTGATCTGAGGTGTCTTAGGCATGAAGAATTATCCATATCTCTAGGCAACTACTACACTTCCTTTAGAAGGTCCAATTAATCACTCTCGTGACTTAATCCATACTCCTAGGCTTAGCAGCCCCTAATCACTCACGAATAAATCTCTAAAAGTCATCTCTAACCTCTTGACAATTAATCAATTGATTCTTTTTAAATTAGCATTCAATGAATTCCTCTCAGTAATTTCATTGAACACCTAGCAAAGTGAATTACACAAATATCTCTATGCAATCAATTCTAATAACAATGAAGATCAAAGATCAAAATCAGATGCTAATCATGCATGGCAATACATAGCTCCTAGAAAACAAACCCTAGGAGATTAGTGAACTACTCACAACTCAACATGATAAAGCATGAAATCAGCAAAGGAAAAGAATAAATCATGGATAGAAATGGATGAGAAGGGATAGAAGAAACTCTATTAAGATGCTTCTCAACAATCTTTATGAGAATCCACCATCAAAACTCCATGGATAGATGATGAGGCACAAAACCCCAAAAATGGTCTTCAAAACAGGCAAGGCTGCTGCCCAATTTTGTATGTCTAGAAACAGCTACCTAAACCTTACCCTAAAAGTGTATATATAAGGATACCTAAGTACTAGAATTCCCCTAGACATGATAGGCAACTACTAGTACTTATTAAGGGTAATAATGTCTAAAAATACACTTGGTAACATGAAATGTCTGAAATTTCCTTTGTTTGATTTAGCATGGGTGTTCTCCTTCATGAGCGTCGTGCCAAGGGTGTCGCGCTAGCTAAAACAGGGGGTGTCACATTTAGGCTTTGTGCAAAATGGACCAGCTCCATAAGGGTCACGCTAGTCTCGCGCCAAGGGTCTCGTCATTGCAGTTGTGTGT
>JBBYHH010609015.1:0-10562 GCA_038382905.1 Daphne laureola
TTTAGACTATTAGGAGACTATAATTCGGTATATTTAAGGCTTCCATTAATGGTGCAAATGAAGAAATTCTATTTGGTCATTAATGGTAAGGATAACTCTAGCTTAGTAAGTTAGAGTTTGAATAATCCAATCTCCTCCATCATTGCATTAATCTCAACTAAGCATATCATCTAACATCATAAATCCTAAACAACCAACGGGACTTTTAGTTATTGAAATCTATCAAAAAATTATCATTCTCATTCCATACTAGTCTAGCTTGATCACTTTTCTCATTTACGTACTTGTTACCAGTTAGACTAATTTTGCTACGAGTTGTTGATCACTCAACTATATCAACATCATTCCAATCTAAAAGACAAAAAATAGTGTATTTAGCTAATTATCATTAATTCTCACTACAATCTCTTGGGTTCGACTTCACTCTCCCTGTTACAATTGCACACCATGCGCTTGACGTAGAATGAGTTTTATAACTTGATATCGTGTATAAATTTTACACATATAAAACACGGTGTTGTTTCCAAGGATTATTTATGTAGTTAATGGTAATTTATTTAATTGCTTTTCATTTCATAAGTGAAAATTAGTTGTTATTCTTGCTCTTTACTTCTAGGTAACTTCTCTGGTTTATGACCCGAAGCTCACAAACCCATCTTGTTGGCTTAGATCCGGAGATTGAGAAGACCTTGAGGAATTTGCGAAACAAGAGCAAGTATACACAAGAAATTTAAAGAGGTACTAGTTCTTCCAGTGAATCAATCAACATGAATCCCTACAACAATCGGAATGAGGAAAATGGCGAAGAAGTTCATGATAATAGAATTCCTGTAAACCTAGGAAATGGAGGCAACCAAGTTGAACAAGAATCACCCATTGGTGATTTATTGAGAGCCGCTTAGTGGGATGGTGGTCACCGGTTGATTCGACCACAACGAGCATTGGGGCAAAGATTCAAGATTCTGACTAACATGTACAATCTAATTGGACAAAGGTCATTTTGTGGTAAATCACATGAAAATTCACACTATCACATTGACTACTTCATCGAGATATGCAATACATGTGATGTGGAGGAAGGGTCAGAAGATGATGTGAGGATGAGCATTTTCCCATTATCACTATTGGGAGAAGCCAAGCTATGGTACAAGAACCTCGATGCACAAGCAATCCGCACTTGGCAAGATCTTCATAGTGCTTTCATGGATAAATTATTCCCACCGGAGAGAGCACTAGAGATTCAAAGTGAGATTTATATGTTCCACCAAAGACCAAATGAGAGTCTAGATGAGGCTTGGTACCGTTTCAGGAATTTGCTTAAGTTGCTCCCGGGACAAGGATCTACACCGGGCCACCAAGTGAACCTTTTCTATGAAGGGTTGAATTCAATGGAGAAAGGTCTATTAAATGTAACAGCCATTGGTCGGTTTTGAAACAAGGGAACAACCGAGTGCCTCGACATCCTAATCAAGTTGGCAAAGAAAGCAGAACCGGTGGGAACAAGAGAAGCAAGCTCAAGCTCTAGAGTTCAAGAAAAGGGGGTTATGTGAAGTTGATCTATAGGTGAGCAATAGTGGAAACATTAATGCACTTGCTAATCAATTTTCAAAGTTAACCAAGTTGATTGAGAGTGCGGGTGCGAAGCCAAAACAAGCTATGAGGATCGAATAATAAGATGAGGACTATGTGGTCTTCGAAGATGCAAATTTTGCCAATTATTGGAGTAACAATTACCCATCAAGGCAAGGGGGCGGCTACAATAATTATCAAAGGCCTAAACATGAAAGTCTAAATTATGGAAATCCTAATGGTGCCTTGAAACCAAATCCAGCCCCTTATTGGCAAGGAGGTGAGACCTCCCAACCTCAAGAAAAAAAGAGCAACTTTGAGGAGACACTTGCTATTTTCATGCAACATCAAACCAATTTCAATAAGACTCAAGAAGGACAAGTAGCAAATCTTGGAGCACAAACCTCGCGCATCATATATATAGTCAAATTCTAATTAAATTTATAAATTAAATATAGACCAAATAGTATCAATTAATGATTAGCCAAATGAATACACAACAATATTGGAAAGAAATCTCATAATTAATAACTTTAAACTTACCGGTCTTGCTAACGGGTGCTTAGGGCACTTAATTTTAAAAGTATTTTTATTTCCTTTTCATATATCAATTTTTTTCTTATTTTGTTTCACTATAATTATTACATATATTGAGAAGTATTAAAAAAATGAAATAAATTTAAGCTTAAGAATACGCGTGGGCACCATTAACATTTCCGTAAATTTATAGCTAGGAATATACTTCATCCGGTCTCCAAAATATGAACCATTTGTTTTAGCTGTTTTACAGTATTTAATTTATGATTTATTTTCATCCATATTTAGATATCTAAAGTTAAATATTTTTTATGTGTATCATAATTTACAATATAAGTTTCTTAAATATAATTTTCTAGAATTTTTTTGCGTTATTTTTCTTTGTAAATATTTGAGTCAAACATTGAACTTTGAAATAGTAAAAATAAATTGTTCATCTTTTAAAGACCGGATGGAGTATTATACTTTGTGTGAGCACGAAGATTAAGGTGAATGTATAATTTTATTTAGTTTGACATAATTATCCTTGAGTTGGGGTTACACAAACAACGAGATAGAAAAATAATGAAAAATGAGTCATTTTGCCACTAATGTTTGAGTGTTGGTAACTTTTTGCCTTTAAAGTTTTTTGGGGGGTCAAATTGCTACCGATGTTTGAAAAATGGGGTAAATTTTTCGCTGCCTTTAAATACCTTTACGGATTCCGTTAATTTTTTTTGGTTAATATTTTAATTTTACCTTAAAGTTTCTAAACATGAGAAATTAATCGTTAAGCTTTAGACTTCTACAATTTGACTCCAACCTCCCCCATCACTAGCACTCTACAACTTTAGCATGCCGTTGCATCACCGCTCTTTCGCCGCTGCACCATCGCCCCTCTTTCGTTACACCACCACATCATCCGTCGTTGTACCGCCACCCAATTAATTTCAATTTTGTTTTTGTTTTTGTTTTTTATTAAATAAACAACTTTTGATTTATCGTGTACACTATACCATCTGCCTAATATAAAAAAAAAAATGGAACTCACGTAGAATCACGATATAAAAATTAAGTAAAAAAAAATCAAATATATTTTGGTTAAACAATTTTTTCTGACTGATTGGATGGTGATGCAGCAACAGAATGGGTGGTGGGCGCAGCAGCGAAGGGGCGGTGTTAAGTATGGTGCTACTGGTAGGGGGAGGGGTTAAATGTAGAAGTCTAAAGTTTAAGGGTTAATTTGTCAGGTTTAGAAACTTTAAGGTAAAAATAAATCATTAACCAAAAACAATTAACGGAATCCGTCAATGTATTTAATGACAGTGGCAAATTTACCCAATTTCTCAAACACGATGGCAAGTTAACCCCCAAAAATACTTTTGTGATAAAAAGTTGTCAATCCCCAAACATTATTGATAAAATTACCCATTTTCCCAAAAAATAAAGATAAAATAGAGACAATTTGGTAACTTTGGGGGAAATAAGTTTTCATTTAAAGAAAATGTATATATTTTGTTTAGACAACCCAAAAAAGAAATGTGTATAATTTTTCAGGGACGGATGGAGTATTAAGTTTCATTTATAAAATAAAGAAAACTTAATCAAATCCATACAAGTTTAAAGAAATTAAAGAAAAATAAAAATGCTAGCTACACTTATAACAAGTCACTTCTAGAAATTTCATGTGGTAATTTTATCAACCTAAATATGACAAAAGGTTAAATTAATCAAAGCTACTTAATTTTGAGTACAGAAAGTGAACAACTCACAATTTTCGTTAATATTCAAACAAGTATTTCAAGTTTTTTTTTTAATATTTAATTACTAGCTACCTATAGGAGTATTAACTACTAGATGTAATCACTTATTTCTAGTTATTTTTTTTATGGTCAATTCAGTCAAACATGCATGAAATCTTTTCGGTCCTTCCCGATATACGTACATTTTAACAATATTGGTCGTACGTGTTCATTCATTAACATGAAGAATTAACCTTCACAACTAATTACCCTGGTGTGTTGTTTTCTACAGAATTAACCTTCACAACTTACCCTGGCGTGTTGTTTTCTATCTTTCTCCCTTTTCACTCTCTCAAACCTCTCAAAAGTGCCTATTTTTTAAGGACCGTAAATAATAATAAAAAATGTCTTAATTCTGAAAAAGGAAAAAAATTACCCAATTTTATTTTTTTTAATTGCATCAAATTTTTTTCTAAATCACTTTCCTTCCTACAAATGGAATTCCTAAAAAGTCTAGTACTCAATCTCCCTTTTTTTAGTCTCCATCTATGTTTAATTGAATCTTATAGCTCCAATTATAAAAGAACCCTTGCACCGGGAACTTTTTAAACTCAAGGTAGAAACACTTGCTTATAAGTAGTAACTCATCAGCTTGTTTGGGACATTTATCCTCCAAACATTTCAACTAAATCTCAATTTTTATAGTAAGTGATAGATAATAATTAAAAACAACGTAAAATCTACTATACTGTATATCTTTAATCCGGTTTGAACAGTGGAGAAGAATTAAGTGGGGCTTTGTTTGTGTTGAGGCTTAATTAATGTGTTTAGAGAAGATGAGAATTAATGAAGTAGGTGATAAGAATCATTGGAACTAGAACAAGTGGTCAATACTTTCAATAAATTGCTTCAACAAATTTAGTTTTTTGGTGCGTATTTAATTATACTGTTAATTGCATCTGTTTGCCAAAATGCATGGTCAATCTACCGTTTCATTCAAACTAATGTTTTTTCTTTTTTTCATGAAGCATTCAAACTAATTTTAAAAATAAGTTGGTTAGAATTATTCTACAGAGAATTTCTCAAACCTCGAAAAATAATAAATTTTAAATAAATTTATTTATATTGTAATGAGGAAAAAAACAAAGAAGATAACGGAAGAAGTTACACACACGATTTTCATGTGAGCGTGGATTTGTAATCTTCCTATGGGTCAATGAGTGTGAATCAATAAAATTTGATGCATGGTTTAATTTAGTTAGTGTTTAATTAATTAATTTTCACGTAATATATTTTTTTTTTTATGAAAATTTTCACGTAATTAATACTGAAAGAAATGATGGAGTGCTAGTTTTTTTGCTGTACAGGAGAAGCAGACCAAGGATCAGTTTATGGATTATTTTCCAGATCTTTTTGTGCTCGCTTACTGGGTACGTAATTATGCATTAAACTTTGTGGTTGCATGGATATGCATGGGTTAATTAATTAATAAAATTATTGGTATATACACTGTTTATAATACACACAAAAAATTGTCACATCAATATTTCTTTTCAAATTTTCCTCACAAAATTCATATCAATTAATAAAAAGTACTTAATTTCGTTTTAACAATCAACTACCAATGTTATAATTTATTAACTCATCATCTTAAAATTTATTTTTATTTCTAAAGTTGGAGTCCGTCAAACTTTCTCAATCTCCTCTTTAAATGGTTAAAAATTAACGACAATATACACACTTTAATCCCCTGTCTATACAAACTCTATTTTCTGTAACATGAGATAGAGCCTAGAGGAAGTAGTAATTAGTTAAGACATAGTAATTAATAGTATATACGTTTATGCAGAGCAACGCTGAACCAGGTTTTATACTTCGTTGGGTTGGAGAAGACAACGCCAACAATTGCTTGTGCCCTAAGTAATATACTTCCTGCAGTCACTTTCGTTCTTGCAGCAATTTGCAGGTACATTTATAATTCGGTATACCATTTTGAATAAATTAATGAGTAGGTGATTAATTAGGCATATAATTAGGGATGGGCATTAATTAAAGCGGTTGATCCGCTCCATGGATTTATCTACCATTTTGTGGATATCGCTTCATGGATATCTGATCGACTCCACACACTCACTACAGTAAACTTAAAAGTGCGACTTTTCAAAGTTTTGATTCTCTTTTCAAATTTTCAATAAAGTTCAAGGGCTACATATCTAAGTATTTAGAGTCATTTCATAAACTTCTCAAAACAATTGAGGCTCTTCTTGTAATTTTTTTAAAAAATTGATGACTATATATTTATTGTTTTGAAAAGTTTCACTATTAGGTTGTGTCCTTTTCTACAAAAACAACAACATTTTAAATTTTCATAATTTCCAAAACTTTTACTCACAAATTTCTCTCCTAAATTCAACAACAATTTATTGTTAAAAGTTTTAAAAAGAACACACAATTACAATAATTTATTTGTTAATAGAGTTCCTGGATATCCACAATTCACTACAGAGTTAACTATCTGCGCTCCATGGTGGAGCTCCGTGGGAGCAGATGGATATGCCCATCCTTAAGTATAATTAGCTAATTACAAAAACATTCTTTCAGTACTTGAAAAATTTGTGCATTTTTTAAATATTATTATGTGAAACTCAGAAAGATTTTTATAAAAAAGAGAAGAAAAAGTGACTGTATTTAGAAACTTTGATCTATAATTTGCGCTCAAATTATTTAACTTTAAAAATAAAACTCTTCATATTTTTTGGGTACGGAGTTAGTAATTAATTAATTTGATGGACAGACAAGAAAAAGTGGGAGTGAAGAAAATCGGAGGGCAGGCGAAGATAACGGGGACATTGGTGTGCGTTAGCGGCGCGATGCTGTTATCATTCTACCATGGCAAATTAATCGACATGGGCCAGTCCAATATCCACTGGGCCTACGCTGATAAGATGACGATAAGGGATTCGGGGCCCAGTAGTGGTGGGTCACTTATGGGCCCATTACTTGTGATGGCGAGCTCAATTGCTTGGGCCGTTTGGTTCATTTTGCAGGCTGGGCTTAGCAGGACTTTCCCAGCACCATACACCACCACAGCTCTCATGTGCTTGATGGCTACAATCCAGTGCTCCGCTATTGCTCTTGTACCACACCATAACATCTCCGATTGGTCCTTAAACTCCCCCATCAGCCTCATTTCCGCCATCTACGCGGTATGTAGATACTACTCCCTCCGTACTCATATAACATATACAGGTTTGTTTTCACTGTTTTATAATATTTAATCTATCATTTTTTTTTTGAATGTTTTTTTTAAATGTTTAGATATTTTAAGTTTAACAATTCTTATTCATATTATAATTTAAAATATAATTTTTCTAAATATGTTTTTTAATAATTTATTTTCACTATTTATCTTAATAAATATTTTAGTCAAATACTAAATCTTGAAACATGAAAGTCAAATATATATATTAATTGATGATGGAGTGAGTATACACTTTACTTTGTCATAAAATTAATATGTTTTCCTTTTTTATTATTCCAGTAAACATCAATTTTATTTTTCACCTAAGCAAATTAACCTGTCAATGGCCAAAGTGTTACATATCAGATAGTTGAATGGTTTATTCAGCATGAAAAATAGTTGAATGACTAAAATGTGACAAAATGAATACTTGGAGGGTTTCTTTTTTGTCTACATTTTGCCTTTTTTGGGGGGTTACCCTTGAAAACTTAACACGTATTTTATTAAAGAAACTTGTTAACACTACTTTTATCTTACTACTATCAATTTTCATTCTCCACGACAAAAGAAAAAAAGAAAGATACTGTAGACTAATGTAACTTCACGGGTCTTTGTATATTTATTTCACTTAAATAATCAATTGTTAAAATTCAGGGAGTGGTATGCAACGCTTTAGCATTTTGCCTCATGTCATGGAGTATAGAGAGAAAAGGCGCTCTCTATGTCTCAGTTTTCAGTCCATTGCTGCTTGTCATGGTGGCTATCCTTAGCTGGGCCCTGCTCCATGAGAAACTCTACCTTGGAACGTACGTCATTCTATCTTTCTTTATCTCTCTCTATTTATATATTAGAATTATGATACATGAATTATTTAATTTTAAACATCTACTCATTTATGAAAAAAATAATTATAAATTTAACATGTGACACTACCAAAACAAATTAGACAACCTTTTGTGGGCGGACACAAATTTATTCCACAATCACCTTTTAAGGATAATAAGGATTCACAAATGTTTTATTAACAGGAATGACAAATTTATTTTCATAAAAAGGTAATGGTAGAAACATGTTTTTTTTTCTTCATATGTTTATGTATCTATCTCTGTATGTATGTCATGCAGGGCTGCAGGTTCTATGATGATTATTGCTGGGTTGTATGCGGTTTTGTGGGGAAAGGACAGGGAGATTAACGATGAAGGGCAGAGGGATAGAGAAGCAATTATTAAGACTGAAAATGAACACAAGAACATTGATACATCTGATTTGGAGCTTCAATTCCCACCTTCAATTCTCCTCACAAATCCAATTACTAGTCCCTAATTAATTCATAATCAGCTAATTACCTAGTTAATTGCCTTTACCTCCTTCCTTCTTTCCTTCACTATCACTCACCACTAATGAATCATAAAATTAGACAAAAAAACAAAAACAAGAAAGACAAGCTGAGAGAAGATAAAGGGCTATAGACATATGCTTATTTATGTATCCTTGTTTGTAATTTTACTGTTTGCTATGCTTTTAAGTTGTAATCCACTGGCATCTTCATCCTGTTTAACTACAATTATCAATCAGAATCTCAGATCAGGTAAATAAACATGATGAAAAAATATGATCAGCTTATAAAGAAGAATGTGTGTGTTTACTTCCCAAGTATGTTAACAACATTCAAATCTAGACCCCAGTAAAAAGGGATATAACAACCTGATCAAGCTGCCACTTTATTTACTCTAAAAGAACCCATAACCTGGCGAAGATCGTTCTCCTCTTCTAAAAACACGTTTTCTGGGGTTTGTAATCTCAGTTCATACAAACGGTTATTCTCAACTCCAAGAACTGATAGGTACCGACGATTCCATTCCAAACGAGCTGGTCGATCCTGTGGCATGACAGCCAATTCATTGGTATTTGCATATGACTTTATATTCACCTATCCAAAAACATCCAACATGTAATTAAGAAAGTTTCAGATAATCCATATGCAAATATATAGACTTGATATACCATAGAATTAATACTTGATGCTCATAAAATGCAACCACTCCTTCAAAGTTCCTTACCTCGACCTGGTAGTAAATCTTCCCATCATCAGCGACATTTGAGGATGTCGAAAGAACATTTGATTCTCGTCTTACACCAAGTCTCGTGGACATGAACTCGGTCAAGTACTGCTTCAGTACCTTCTTTCCAGCTTCCTGGGGTGGACCCAAGTCTTCAACACTCTTGTATCTTGAGGACGAAGGAGAGGACATCTCTACTGAGAGATTTTCATCGAGTACAAATGGGTCCCTGAAGAATATATCTGCTCCAGCACCACGAACTTGAATCCAGTTCTGAGGGTATTTGAATGAGTAGCCATCAAACGTGTCTATGTACTCTCTGAAGATAACGGATGGGAGAGCCAGTGCAATGTCACGTGGACCAACCTCCACAAAGACAGAACTTGACAATATCAAGGTGATTGCCTCCCTCCTTGAAATTGCCAAAACTTTACTCTGATTGAATAAAAAGAAATGTATCAAAAGTTAAGAAAGATAAGTACAGTTGACAATGGACATCTAAAGCAAGAGGAAAAAAGTAATCAGGACTGGAAATTGAACGTAATCGAGAAGAAAACCAATCATCCTCAGGTGTGGGTGTTACCGGTGATTCCATAGCATCGACTATTGGTACTGCGGTTGATGCTGCTGAGGGTCTTCCCCGTTTCTGGATCAACACTCCTCTCTGCCAGGTTAAAATACAAAGTATAACAGCTAAATAGTTACACTGGCTATAGATGGACAATACCTAAGTTGATCAATGACAATAGAATTTTTTATGCAAGTTTCATGGTTTTACCTTTTGAAAAAACCGTAAACTCAAATGCTATCGAACATAACTTTTTTATCATTGCATAACTTCTTTTACAGTAAGCCATTAATTCTAGCATTTAGAATATCCGGAACCTGTCAAACATTTCTTAGGAATTATGTCTAGAGTCTCTAGGCGAAGATCATTCAATTGCATATCAATCCTCTTGAAATATAAGAAAAGCATCAATGGGCCTCCTCAATTGACATAATAGGGAAAAGGTCCCTTTCTGCCACCAACGTTTGGCTATTCGACCCTTTTTGCCACTACACGAGAAAATGGTCCCTTTAAACAATTATTCTTAGTTTGGTGGTCCACTAAACATGTTTGTTGGTCCTTTTCTGCCATTATTTTTTGCAAACGGCATGAATTTGGTTCAGTATTCCGTCAACTTTGTTCCACATGTTAGCAACAAATAATGCCACTGTTTAGTAATGGTAAAAGAGGACCATTTTTTAAAGGAGTGGTAAAAGAGGTCCATTAACCAAACGTTGATGGCAAAAGTGACCTTTTCCCGACATACTATATACTCCCTCCGGTCTTTAAAAGATGAATAATTTGTTTTTGTTGTTTCAAAGTTCAATGTTTGACTCAAATATTTACAAAGAAAAATAGTGCAAAAAAATTCTAGAAAATTATATTTA
>JBBYHH010609126.1:0-10561 GCA_038382905.1 Daphne laureola
ATTACAATATTTTATTTATTTATTTATTTATACTATTTATTAAATATAAAAATGCAATAATGTAATTTAAAAAAAAACATATTGTAACGGTTCTGGTAACGGCCAAACCGTTACCAATATGAGGCCACCAATCAGCTGGCGTGGCACGTTGGTAACGGTTTGTGCGTTACCAAAACCGTTATCATTGATAACGGTTTTGGTAATGGTCTAGGATGAGGTAGCAGATGTTTTAGTAACGGATCTGATAACGGCATAAACCGTTACCAATGGTAACTATTTGGTAACGGTTTAGCCGTTACCAAGCCCCCAAAGACTACATAGTGACTGGTTATCTGTGTTTATATGTATGTTACAAGCATTTGATTTTTGGTAGTATAATCACTTCTATGTATGTTACAAGCATTTGATTTTTGGTAGTATAATCACTTCTATTATGTTCTAAGCATTTGATTTTTGGTAGTATAATCACTTCTATTATGTTCTTGTTTTTGTTGCTATAATCACTTCCATTTTTTGTAGTATAATCACATACTAGAAGTGATTATACTACCAAAAATCAAATGCTTGTCACATACATATAAACACAGATAACCAGTCCTCTTTATTGCCTAGATCTAACCATACAGACAAAGGGAATGGAGGTGCGACAATTAAATGACCCTAACCCTAACCATTTGAGAAGTCATTTCAGTAACACATAATTGGACTTAGAAAACAAAATAAAACCCACACAGTCACGCAACCCTAACGCCAAACACCTGCTGTAAAACCTAACCCCCTAAATCAACACCCCTAAGATAGTAGTCGAAATTCCATCCAAAGCGACAAGAAGAAGCGAATTCACCCTAACCCATCCTTGCTGTCAAGAATCTTAAACAATTTAACCCCAGCCCTAAACGTCGCAAAAAAAAAACGGGGAAAAGATGTATCACTCTCGCTTCGGCCAACATCGTGCCCACCATGCTTTATCTTCATTGACACCGACGACGTGAATTTCTCAGCGAAGGATTCACACAGAAGAGGATTTCAAAAGAGAAGATGTGAGTGACAGTAGCTCCTCTATTCTTTTGAAAGTTAAACCCTTTAAACGGTATAAAGCTTTGAATAAAGAAATCAAAGGATATATGCCGCATCAACACTCCATCTCAGCAAAAAAAAAGTCGTGTCAACAAAAAATCACGCCACGGTGGAAATTATTACACATAATGGCATAAAGGGACCACAAACGTTAACGTTATTGGTAATTTTGGACCCCTTTTTAAAATAATTGTAAAAAATGCCATTTTGCCAAATATTAATGGCAAAAAGGGCCCTTTTCCCTAAACCATGTATTTAAAGTTTTGCGACTAACCAATTTTCATGAATTGTAATTTTCTAAAGCGCCAAAGTTAATTAACTCAAATTTTTAATTTGGCGCTACAGTAAAATTATTTGAAAATTGCCATACAACGCCAAAATGACTTATTTCTTAAACATGACGCTTAAACAGATCCTAACCATAGATTGTGATCTTGATAACCATAGAAGACAATTATAAATACCACTATAAATAAGCCGAACTATCAGAGGCGACACTTCTCACAACAAAGCTTAAGGTTCATCTGTTAGTGGCATCACATTTCAAAGAAAAAGGTGCTTCTGTTTTCATCTTTTATAGCGCCCGACAATTCTTAAGTCTAATACTTATTATTCATTATTACTACGTTTTGCAGATGGATGTTTTTTCTATTAATTTTGTTTACGAGTTGAACGAACTCATAAAGTTGAAAAGACTACCTGATCCTCAATACAAAAGCTATCGTATGGATGATAGACAATGGTATAGCAACATCATGCTATGGGTGAATCCAATAGCTGATTGGACTGTTTTTTATTTGGTTGTATTTGATGAATATGCAAACACGCTCAGATTTTCATTGTGTTTTATATTTTAATTCCATCATTTAAGCTCAGTTTTGTTAATATAAATGCACTTTGCTTATAAATTTAGATAAATTGTAGGTGCATATGTGCAGAGGTGAAAAAAGAGCTGGAATTACACTTTTCAACATGTCGGGACACATTCAGACATTTGCGGGTCAAAGCATCAAGTCCCGGGTCAACATGGAGGGTCAAAGTCAAGATTTGGAGAAAAGAAGGGCGGATCTGGAGATGTGTGGCGCGACCCTGGTCGTGGGTTGCATCGACCAAGCTAAGCTGGCGCGCCCCCATGACCGCGTGCCCACCTGAGTGGCCACCCGCGCGTCGTTGCGAATGTGCGGCGTGACCCTGCTCCGCGCAACCCCTGTGTGAGGCCCGATCATTGTCGGTTGTTGAGGCGGTTCCCATAAAGTTTCCAAGCAATTTCCCATTGTACATTATTTCCCATGTCCCAAAATTGCCCTTGATGAGCCCTCATGTTGTATATTTGGCTAAGAGGCAATTTAAGACCATAGACTTAGTATATATAGATCTTTAGTCTAGGTTGTAGTAAGTTTTTTAAAGAGTTACGAATTTGAGCAGTCCAATGAGGATTCTTGAGATATGTCCAGCTAGGGTTTAAGCCCTTTAACCCCAAATTCTTGGGGGGTTGAAGGGCAACATATGGATAATCTTTTTTGACTGAAATATAAACTCTTCTTCTCTATTATTGCCTCTTTTCATTGTTATTGATGCATCTATATGGCCAATTACAACATTAGTAGAGTAGGGATTGGTGCTATGTCTTAACTATTTCCTTGCTTAGGATTAGTATCTCTTATTTCCATGATATGATCTTGCTTTGATATTGATCTCTTGAGCATTTTACCATTATGATATGCATGCTTGGTCGCTACTTGCATTTGCATATCACTAGGTGTTCGATGGAATGCCTGAGAAGGGTTTCATTGAATAGACGGGAGATTAATTGATGTGGGAGTACACGGAGTCCGAGAGGGCCCGAGGAAACCATGTTGATGGTAAAGGTTAGGTGTTGTCCACACCTCTAAAGGTGCGCCATTAGACCACGAGAGTCGCTAGGTAAGGGCGGCCTTCGTAGAGTGGCGGATCACGTGTCCGAGAGGAATGCGAGATGATGTTAGTAACTCATCTCGAGCATGATCGGAAACTTATGCTTTTTCTTGCTGAAATGTTGTGATTGATTGAGAAGATGTTGATAGATTTCCATATTTCTTGTGATTGTGTGTTGTTTATGACTTGCGGTGTATTCCATGCCATGTGTTCTAGATCCCGTTCCTAGCGAATCAGAGGCTCGTTGTGAGGAGTTAGAGATGACCTTCACGGGTTCAAGCTGTGAGTTAGAGATGACCACGTCTAGGACACAACTTTAGAGCACACACATGTTCATTAGGACTCATTTGATCACTAGAGATCCTATGGTTGAGACTTCACATGATTGCTGCCTTTTCCCCCTCCATCTCTTCATTTATGTTCTTTGCTTGCATCCACATCATATCATCTTCACCTTTACTTTTCTTGTTGCCATGTTGCATTTCATGATGAATAACACACACAACATGCTAATTCACTAAACCCTTGATTCTCTTGGATTCGATTCCTCATTTTTGAGCCACTATACTATGATAAGATATTGTTAGGGCTAAAATGAGGTGTTTATAAATGTATTTGATTTGTTTAGTGCTTGAAACCGTGCTTTGATTTCAACACACACCAAAAGCATAACATCATTTTCCTAAGGGGGAGAATACTTTCTAAAGGGAGAATGTATTCAAGTTTGAAAAGGTTTTACAAAAGCTCATTCTAAGGGGGAGCATATACTCACCTATGAAACCTTTTATCAACCATCTTTTCAAAAGGTTATCAAAACTTCTTGAAATATTTTATCATCATAAAAAAGAGGGAGATTGTTGACTTTGTTGTCTCCAACCATTTGTTTTAATGATTCCAAAACATTGAGTGTCAGTTTACAAAGTTTTGATATGATTGTGCTTCGACGCTTAAGTCAATAATCAGGTGGATGTGAGGGAATCTAATGCGTTGGGAAGGGTGAATAAATGACAGATGAATAGTATAAATCATGATTATTTATAGTTGGGTGTTTGAATGATATATCCGTAATTATCCGAGCGAGTTGGTAGGATCCGTTTTGTCCTTTATTCCCGTTGTGGCTGCGCGGTGTGTTAGATGTCAGAAACCATTAGACCGAACGACCTGATTGACGAGGGATCCTTCGGGTTGTCGGAGGTGTGTGGCATTTGGGCCAAGTGACCTTCGGGTTTTATCCTTCCCTCAGATGCAAGTGATTTGAGCGAGTTTCGGAAAATGGTGCTTAATAGGCCTCGCACCATGGGCGTTTTTTAGCCTTTTAGGGTCTAGGCCCTTTTTTAGGCCTGGTAGCCATTAGTGCTAAAATGGTAAATCGAGAAAAACCTTGGGATATTTGATGTCCTTTCCCCCACAATGTTGCGTCGATGGATGACTCGGCCCTAGTAGTTCTCATTTGAAGACAAGGAGGTTGAAGTGACAAAACATTTACAATTGGGACTTAAGTAGCCAAAATCTTAAAATACAGAAGCTTACACGCGAGTTGGACCCACCCGCTGTGTCTCAGTGCGACTCTTACATATTGCGAGTTCGCAAAGCGGAGAAAAAGAGGCGGATCCATCAACTACGAGAGCTCTCGAATCCCAGTTCCAGCAGCCATGTCGTCGCTTCTGCGATCTAAAGAGGCTGTCTTCTCGGTCCTTTTGCTTCTCTCGATCTCTGTCTTGTCCTCCGCAGTCGCAATTACTTCTGGGTATCGATTTTCTCTCCGGCCTGATCGACTTCGACTCTGTTTGTCTGCTGCCGAATTTGAAATTTGTTTGCATCTGATTTCTTGACAGGTCTGGAGGTGGGTACACTATATATGGTCGTGTCAGGATTCCTCAGGGTATTCTTTCGTTTCTTGTCTTTTTCCTTTTTGCTCGCGAACTACTATGTTGCTCCTGAATTCGGTTCAGTTTTGCTGCGACTCTTTGGCTGTTTTAGTGTTTCAAGATTCATCTGCTCGTTGGTTTTGTAATCAAATATTGCTTCTTTGATTAGTTTTTTTAAACTACTGATGTAGGATTTATCGGTGGCTAGGTTAGTGGGATGCATTTGACAAGATTGGCCGATGGGAAGTGCACAATATATTAAGGCTTTATTATCAAATAGTTTCCTGAATTATGTTAACTCGTGCATTTTAGTTCTGAACTATAAAACGTGTTAACCCAATCCCTGAACTGAACTATGTACAATCCCTGAACTGAACTATGTAAGTTCAAACATTTTAGTGCTTTAACTCGGTAACTCGCTCAATGAGACTCTAACATTGTTAGTTTTTTGACAAATGGGTGACTTATTTGTAAGAATTTAAAGCATTAGGTTGCAAATGCTTAAGTTCAAAATTTGGGCTGTAGTGGTTAGTCTGCTCTTCATTCAACCAGACCCACCCACTCAGAAACCCAGTGAGACGATATTTTTATTAGATCTGATAGTTTTAGGGGCTTTGGACATAGATTAGAAAGAAATAGGATCATAATAGATATTTTCTCTAAGGTCAACTAACATTCATACGGTCGAAGGGGTAAGTGTTTGATAGTGCATAGTTGAGGACGGAGTTGGCACGTTTTGTAATTCAAGACTAAAGTGATTGAGTCAATATAGTTCAGGGGACTATCTGATAATAAAGTACATCACTATGCATTTGCTAGATGCTTGAAAGTACTTATCTCGCAAAATTCATGTGGTTTATGTGTTTTACTAGTCATGTGTCCTAGTCGTTTAACAGAGCCTACGTTCTGAGTTGCTCGTGAGCAGTTTAGTACTATGGTCCTAATATGTTAGTATTTGGTACTAGTATTTACAGCCCGTGCTTTGTTGCGGGTTTGAGATTCAAGTAAAAATATTGTTGGTTAATTAGTTTTTATCCATAATGATACGTCCTCTGTTTTTTAAAGATTGTAGGGTTTAACTTTCATGTTCTGAGTATCAGTATTTAATTCAAATTATCACTAAGATAAATAGTGAAAACAATTAGGAAAAAATATTTGAAAAATTTGTACTTCAACTTATGATATGCATATGAATTATTAAACTTTATATATCTAGATATTGATAAAAAAATCGTAGATTATATACTGTGAAAACAATAAAACAAAGTGTTCAAATTTTAAAAATGAAGGGAGTACAACCAAAGAGACAAATACAATTACTTTATTAATTTGAAGTGTGTGACTTACAATGTTCATTAGATTTTTATAAATAATATGTCTATAAAAAATATGAAAAATAACTCAAAATGTTAAAAATGAGAGTTAATGGGAAACTGTTGAAAAGTGTTCCTTTCAAAATTATTGCGATAAATTGAGTATAATGGAACACGAACAAAATTGTCATACGTAAAAATGGTCGGGGTTTGTACATAAAGAAAAACAAAGTCATGTGGTGGTAAAGGTGGAAACTGAAAAAATATATTGTCTCAATACTCCATTAATACATACATTTGACTTTCATGTTTTAAAATTAAGTGTTTGACTAAAAAAATTACAAAGATAAAATGAAAAAAATTCGTAAAAAATACTCCCTCCGTCCCAAAAGAATGCTCCATTTGATTTTCTATATTGTGTTTGACTTAAATTATTGCTATGAAAAATTGTTCCAAAAAAATCAAAATAAATATATTTATAAATTGCAAACATTCGTTTATCATTTGCATATATATTTTTCCATTTTCAATGTCCAAAGATTGAAGAAAAAAAATTCATAAATTAAATACTCAAAACGAAACGGAACATTCTTTTTGGGACGGAGGGAGTATATTTAGAAAAACATTATACTTAAAATATGGAAAAAATATATTTAACTTAAAATGCCTAAAGACTCATGAAAAAAATCATGGAATAAATACTGTGAAATAACAAAAATAAATGGATGTATTAATGGAGTACGGAGGGAGTATATGGAAATGGAGAAAATTGATAAGTCAACATTTTTTGTTCATTTTCATTTAGAAAACTGGTACACAGAGTAACCGATGACATAATTGTAACACAGATGAACAGTTGGGCTCGTTGTGCAACGCATACAGTAGTATAAGGGTTGCTTAGGGGGTTTTATAAAAAATGTTGGAAAGATTTTAAGAAGTTCAAGGACATTAGGTTAGTTTCGGAAAAGAGAAGAGGAAAAAGTTTTGGGGGTTTCTAGGTCACTGAAGAAACTGTTTTTTAATGTTTTAGCCCCTATAGTTTCAGAAGTACAATTTACAAACACTTTGGTAGTTTGGTAAAAGGAATTAGTAGGATTTACCTGTAACACAGTAAAACCTATGTACCTAAACGTCTAAATATTACAAAAGGAAGGACCATTGCTGGGTTCACCCCTGTACTGTTGCAGGAACAGTGAATTTCGTTTATTTGGTTAGTATATATATATAATTGGCCTAAAGAGTTGGAGGCTAGAGAATCAAGAACTGATACTTTTGATCTTATGATTGATTAGGGGGATGGGAGAAACCAATGACATTGCATTTGATAGGTACTTGAACAACCTATCTGGGATATGTCATTTACTTGGTTTGGTCAGGTGGAGTCAGCTCCACAGACATTTTGGGTTGTCTTTAACAAGCAGTGTAGTACTTAATCCCTTGCAGAAATTCGCTTGAAGTTAGTAATATCTTAATTTTTCTGATTTTCTATCACACGGAAAGCATCTTTAAGTTACCTTCACGAGAGGAGTAATGTGATGCAAAGCACTGTAGAGTGGAACTTAATGACCTAATGAGACCTGAATGTGTTAGCTTTTTTGATGATCTGGAGAACATGAGACGGTTGGCTGTCATAAAAATATCATAAAACTCATCGGTGATGACCAGTACTGTTCCTCTGAGAGGTTTCTTTTAACTTGAATGAACTCTCTTCCTGAAGCATTGTGTATTTACCAATCAATCAAACAGTTGAATTTTACAGCCCGTTTGGTAGAGCTATGCTTAAGCCAGTTTCTTGGAGCATGTCTGAAAGTAATTTACAAAATTACCATTTAAGAGTAAAGGAAACAAAAATGGCATTATTGTCATTTTTTAGTCAATTTTAGACTATTAATTTGGGAAGTGCTTAAGCAAAGGCGTTCAGCCCAAGGCTTAAGCCTACCAAATGGCCTGTTAATCTAAATGTAGTAGGGTTGGCTACACGAATTCATATACGAGTAGTAATAGTAGCTCTTCTGTGTGATCAATGATCTGTTCCTTCCCAAACCAAAGTCTTAATCACATGGTCAATATGTGTAGGAGGAATGACTAGTTTTACATTGACTGTGAAACTACTACAAAATTCCTCTATTTTGGCTTAAGACTGTCTGCAAAAGACACATACACAATATTAAACAGAACTTTGGATTGGTATGACTAATTTATCATGACTGCTGTCGTAATGCTCTTAATTTTTTTTTTTGCAGGCTTGGGTGCAAGAGGTTTTGCTCTGCCAGAAAAGTTGTCAAACGTGAAAGTATTTCTGAATGGAGGGCAAAGTTTTTCTTACTTGAGGCCTGACGGTTATTTTTCCTTGTATCCTAGTGTTTGTTTGGTTTTGTTCACTGTTATACTTAAAACTTTTCATCCCTCATGTTTCTCATTTGGATCTCTATGGTGCTAAATTCACATGTGATGTTATTTAAATTGAATATGTATGAACCATAAGTTTTGAGTCTATGTTGGCTTAACTTCTGTATAAAGCTATGATGTACCAGCTGGAACTCATTTAGTTGAAGTGGCTGCACTAGGATATTTATTTTCTCCGGTGAGCTTTTGCCTCTAGTTAATCACAAATATGTTTTTTTTTTTTTTTTCATTATCTTGTCAGGGAATGTATGCTCTAATTGATTCTAATCCATGCTAGGTAAGAGTCGATGTTAGTGCGAGAAACCCTGGCAAAGTTCAGGCAGCATTAACAGAGAATAGAAGGGGTTTGAATGAGTTGGTTTTGGAACCATTGAAGGAGGAGGAATATTACGAGGTTGATTGCACTTTTCTGTCACCTAAAGCTGTTTCTGTTTATTGATTTCGTTGAACTACTGTTGTTTTGATAAGTGGAATTTTATTTCTCTTGCAGATCAGAGAACCCTTTTCCATAATGTCAGTTGTGAAAAGTCCGATGGGTCTGATGGTGGGATTTATGCTGATTGTTGTGTTTTTGATGCCAAAATTGATGGAGAACATGGGTAAAGAGTTCTCTACATTTGCCCAATAAATTGTTACCAACTGTGTTCCTAAAAGCACGGTTGAAGAAAACTACGATATTCCATGATTTAAAACATGTACAAGCTTAGTTATTACCCCCTCTGTTCTGGCACATTTGATTGAGCATGAAAATTAAGTTGTGTCGAAGATTTGTGAGTAATAACGTAAAACTAGTATATAAGACAAGTAATCTTATTGGTGTTGAGAGTAATAAGGTAAAAGATGTGTGTAAAAATATCTTTGATAGAAAATCTGCCAATTTTCCTGCGACTGTCCAAATCGGAATACTGACTGAGGGAGCATCTTAATGTTGAGTTGTTGACCTATCATTCGGAATCAGTGCTATGCCGTTGAATAGACAGCTGAACAAGATTAGTTGTCTGTGTGTAGAGCCAGAAATTTTCTTTCTTTTTTTCCTTCTATGATGATTCAGTTATAAATCTTCCTTGTTTTCTGGTTGTGCAACAGATCCGGAAGAAATGAGGCGAGCCCAGGATGAAATGAGGAACCAAGGTGTGCCTTCCTTCTCAAGTTTGTTATCCGGCGGGAGGAGCTAGCTGTTGAACCTGTAGGATCACCATGTCAATGCTCCAACTGCAACCTCCCGCCCAATCTGATCAGGTTAACTTTAGGCAGACAAGAACTTGCAGCTACTGAGCAGCTTTAATCGAGAAACATATGCGGGGATTACGTTTGTTGATCTTTCGGTAGTAACGAATTTGTCCGTAAGTATTATTGATTATAACTTTTTTTTTTTAAATAATAAGAACTCATTACAAAATAAATCGAATACAATAAAAGAAAGTATCTAAAATAGGTGTACCTAAACTAGCCCTCACAAGGAGAAACGGTCACATAAGTTGTATAATTATGGAAAGTTAAAATTATTAAGACTAGGTTTTTTTATTTGGCATCAAAAAATTAAATAAATTCATAACAACAGTCATGATCATTATGACGGTAAAAAAATTTAAATCATTATGACGGTAAAACAATCTAATATTCCGTTCCCAGTACTCTCGATTGATCAAAAACTGAATAATACCGGTATATTATAGTACACAAAAAGATAATAATCTTAACAATAATAGTAATCACAATAATACAATCAAATATGCACCAACAGAAAAAGCAGCCTGTGAAACGCGAAACAGAAAAAAACAAACACTAGAACAAACCGATGAAGAAATAAACAGAGGATTCATAAAATATTAGCTAACTGACTAATAACTAAACCAAATTTGACCCTCGCACAAAATAGCGGACATGCCAGCATGGCATGCCCTCGGACTGGGAGTCCCCAGACCCCGTGAAACGTGGTTCCACCACAGTAATCCTCGAGCCACAACCAGCGAGCAAAGGCAG
>JBBYHH010609236.1:0-10561 GCA_038382905.1 Daphne laureola
AAATACTTGTAGGTGTTCATTTCAAGCAAGATGGGTTTACTAGAGACTGCTATTTCAAACATGTGACAGGGGATCTTCTCATTTAGCTTGTGTTCATTTGGAAATAAGTCAAGAAATTGTTCTAAGCTTTTAAAAAGTGGCCGGAGAAAAGTAGAGAGAAAAATTTGTAAGGAAAATTAGTATTGGTTAAGTTCTAGAAATTGTTCTAGAAAAAGAACAGAGCCTTAAGAGTTAAGATTCTTTCTCGATTATATGAGGCAAGGGTATATGTGTTACCTTAACAGACATTGATTGGGATATGAATTAAGTTAAAGAATGTGATAACAGTGACCCAACTAATGCTCTTCTATGGTGTCAGCGTTCAAGTTGCTGTTACTCCTGTAAGGTAATTAGGGCCATGCTTTTTGTTCTCTGTTTCGTAGGAACAATATGGTATATCATACGCTCTGACTGGGATGAGAACAAACCCACATCTGCATAGATACCAGGTACTTAAATTTCAACTGAGGAAAGTATCCTCTGCCTACTGATGTGGATAAGGTTTTGTTTTAAGTTAACTATTAATTGTATAAGTTTAAATTAAATTTTAGTCTAACTGTGCCCTTTTATTTCAATGTGTATCTCTGAATTTTTTTATTGATAAACTTTATGTAGGTCCTAGATGCATTGGTTAATCTTTTTCGTCGAACTGATATTTCTGCTGAAACATTGTGGGACGGTGGCTGGCTCTTGCGCCAGCTGTTTCCTTACAGCAAAGCTGAGTTTAAAAGTCATCATCTTCAATCTTTGAAGGTTGGTCTTCTTTCTAATTCTACCAGACTCTTAAGAGACACTCGGCTGTTTGCTAGTTTTCTGTTTTATTTTTTTATTTTAATTTAGCATTTGTTATGTCATCTCTGCTCAAGAGAAATCTCATGCATTGGAAAACTAGTTCATATAACTCAAAAGATTAAATGGGTTCTGTACAGAAAGTTCATGCCTAGCTGTTAGGAATTTGCAAATCAATGTGCACTTGGTTCTGTGTATCACAGAAACTTTACTCTCTATGGTTGATCACAGAGTCTAGAGTGATCTAGAGCTGTTGGTGATACTTAATTATTACTCCCTCCGTCTATAAAGTTTTGGAACGGTTGACCTTTGATGTCTATTTGACTTCAATGTATCTATATTATTCATTTGTATAAACAAATTTTTTTTAAAATGATCATAAGGTAGACATCAAATTAACGTTTGTAAACAGAAAGTTCGAATTTATATTTTAGAATGTTAGAAAAATAAATTAATAGATTAAATGCGTAAACTTAAACGTTTAAAAAAGTTTAGAGACCGAGGGAGCAATAAATTAAGATGAATGTG
Source organism: Daphne laureola (assembly GCA_038382905.1). NCBI lineage: Eukaryota > Viridiplantae > Streptophyta > Magnoliopsida > Malvales > Thymelaeaceae > Daphne > Daphne laureola. Next base: position 1,357 of record JBBYHH010609236.1, read on the forward strand.
GATCTTCTAAAGTTTTTCTGTGTTGTAGTTTCATTATGTTGAAAACATTTTCTCGCTCCAGAAGGTCAAAGCATTCTGTTAGGATATGTTTTGGTGAACTTACTGGGAAAATTTTGTTATCGTGTACTTTTTCAATTCAGGATTCATACAGCAGCTGCGGTCATGCAGTTTTACAGGAAACAAAAGGTTCATGGCCTGACCTCCTCATAGCAGTGCTTTGTAACGAGTGGAAGAAATGCAAAAAAGGTGAATTTTTTTTTTAAGGGGAAAAAAGGTGATTGTTTTTATCCCAATACTTATTTGTTCAAGCTTTGAGAGTTCAATAACTTGCTGAAGTGGTTGCAGCAATCGAAGGATCCTTCCTGAAGAAGGAGCCAAAATGCATACTTTTGCCAGTTCAGAGGCTTCATATTACAGGTACGACTGTCCTGCTCATCAGATGAAAAATGTTGTTCTGTCTTTTGATGAGCTTTATATAGAATATTGACCAAGAAGCATATTTATAGATATCCAAACAGAATCATCCTACTCCACTGGTGAACGGATGTGTGAACTAGTCAAGGTTTGTATCCATCCATTTCAGTGATATATTACGATATCTATTTTAATAAATATGGAGAATGCAATCCGTGAGTGTTCTTGTATTTTTGCTTTTTTCAGCTTAATCGTTTAAATGTTTCACCTTTTTGAAATATTAATAATAAAGGAAGTGGAGGGGAGAGAAGAGGAGTGGAGGTGGGGTACCAGTTGCTTTCCTCCAATTTGAGAGAAACAAAAATTTATGTAAGAGGGATGGTGGAGAGAAGTGGGATTAACAACTGTCCTTCCTTTCCCTTCTCTTCTCTCTATCCAAATGAGAGCGTTATGTTTTTAAAGGCTTATGATGCTCCAAGGTGCATCCCTAACTGAAGCAGGGAAGAAATACTCCCTCCGTCATGAATAAAAATTGATGAATAAATTATGATATTCATATAAATTATTCAAGTTTCTATATCAAAACATTGATGAATAAAAATCAAACATTAAATATCACAGAAACATGAAAAAAAAGTTGACAATCTTTGTGGGACGGAGGGAGTATAAGTTATTATTATAATATTTACGTCGACTTATCCCGACAAGATCAGTAGAAAGGATTATAGTTGCATGCAGTGGCTAGTCATGAGTCATGAATAATACCTGTGAGACTTATTACTAGTGTGAGTTGCTCTTGATAGTGGGGCCAAAAAACTGATGTAAAATATCTTTGGCCCATTGAGGGCCTTGTGTATGACACTAACTCTATGGGTGAGTCCCTGCTTTGGTGCTCAACAGTAGCTTGCAGCTAGGAGTTTAGCTAAGCTGGATTGTGCAGGATGCCAATATATATTTATATATATCTGTGTGTGTGTGTGTTTGCATGTGCTTGGTAAACTTTTTTCAGCGTGTGTTTATTGGTGTGTGAGTTTCGTTTGATGAGAAATATAGAAGAGTGAGGTGCACCTGATGGATCCCCTCCCTTTTGGTGGAGTTATGCTTATTCCGAAGTTCAGTAGACAGTAGGTGCCTCAGAAAGTTTCTGAAGCTGGTAGGGGCAAAGGGGGAGCACAAACTTCTGCTTGCTACAGTGACATTAGCCAACTAGGTTTACACGTTATTGTGAGAGAATAGGATCCCATCCTAAACCTGCCTGTTCTTCTCAGGTACTTTTGGGTTCTGGAATCTGAACTTTCCCTGTGTGTGTGTGTGTGTGTTTACCCCTCTCTCTCTCTCTAGGAAAATAGGGTTATCTTGTTTGGGCTTCAATGATATTCTGACAGCACAATGCTCAGATGTATGCAACTTACGGAGCAATCATGCGGGTGAATTGAAGACCTTATAAAAGAATAGGAAGGAAACAATAGTTCTATAATTGACAATTACATCTTTACAGAAAAACTTCCCTTTCGCCCGAAAATCTAACAAAATTCAGCCACTGTGGCCTCATTTCCTCAGAAAGGGAAGCAGCCTTCATTTTCCTTGAAATCTCATTGATTCCCTCCAATTTAGCCGATAAAAACAAACTGCAAGAGTGAGTGTGAGATGACTGTTTAGTCTGTTTTTGTTCTTCCTCATCCCTCTTGATACCTTAATGCCATTTTTCATTAAAGTCACAACAGTAGCTTGGCAATACTGGTTTGTATACTAATGCCAGATTGCTTCTTTCTCATGACAAACTCAGCATCTGTGAACTATGTTTAACAGATACTTATGGAGCTGTTGATGTGTAGAATCTTTGGTAGTTTTATGCTCTGTCCTACTTGTTAAGAAATTAGGAGCTGCAAATCTTGAACTTTGGTATAAGTATCAATTTTACCTTTGTTTGTGCAGCTGGAAGTTTTGCCATGTCTAAATCACAGAAAATTTATTTTTCTCTTTTTATTTATATACTACATTTTTCTTTTTGAACAGCGATCACAGCGAATTTCTAATGGCTTATTACTGTTAGGTATTTGTACTTCTTCATCATCTCCAGTGTTTTGCACATGGTTGTACATCACCTGAGCACCCTCCTATTCAACCTACTGTTGACACACCGCTTGAGGGCCATGCCAAAACAGCTGAACTGGACCCTTCAGGTCCAAAGCCTGGCACTGAGTTGAAACTAGGTAATTTTATAGTACAATTATGTTTATGCACTGCTCGTTGCTAATGGCATTAAAGAGGTTGAGCAGTCATAAAACGGCTTATATTATGGTTTGTGGCAATTTTAGTTGGACATGGTTTAATTCCCACCCTTTATTTGTGCAGTGGATGCCTTACCTTGTAGAATTGCGTTTGAAAGGGGAAAAGAGCGCCATTTCTGGTTTCTGGCAGTATCTGTTAGAACATCCGGGTGGCTTCTCCTTGCAGAAGAGTTGCCCCTTAAGAAGCAACATGGAATTATACGAGTTGCTGCACCTCTGGCCGGCTGTGATGTATGTTTATTTGTAAAAGTCATCTTAGATTTCTTTTGTGTTTGCAAATTGTCCGTGTATCGTTCCTTGGGTGTGCATCTACACGTTTGGAAGTCTAGCACTTGTTCCTGTTAAGATCTTTTGAGGTATTATATTTCCACTAGTGGGGCATGCAGGAAGGCATACATTTAACTAAAATATCATGATTAACTGCAACACTAAATCTAACATGTAATATTTTTTTGTGTTCCCAGCCACGAATTGACAGCAAGCATCCCAGATGGATTCATTTGCGGATTCGCCCATCTTCCCTTCCGTTTGTTGATACTACCAAAGTATTCAGTCCTCGTAGAACAAAGATGAAGCCTCTGGTTGACGGGAAGTGGACCCTTGCATTTAGGGATGAAATCTCGTGCAAAAGTGCTTTGTTGATGATTCTTGATGAGATTAATTTACAAAACAGTGAGGTGGAGAGAAGGCTTAGACCATTGTTCAACCTCAAATTTTCTGATGGTTATTATACAACATCAGAGCAGTGAAATTCCCTCCAGTATCTCGTGAAATCACTTGAGTTGCTGCACCAGAACTTGTCTTGCTTCGGTTGGCCTGTACACCCTTGTGCATATGTGGGTACTGCAAGCATAGGTAGGTGTCCTGAAATGTATTTTACTTGAGCCTTTGAGCTAGTGCCTTTTTCCCATAGGCAATTCACATATTTTTCTCCATTTCTCAGGCTGTTTGAGCAAGCTTGTCATCCTTTTCTCTTGCCTCCTAAAGAATTCGTTTCAGCCTGTAATTATCATTATTCTTAGGTGGTTTCTTTAAGCTTGTGATAGTTTAGAAGAGATTTTTGAGCGGTAGTTGTATATTTGAGATGAATGTAGAGGCCATTGTTTCTTAGGTTGATATGTTGTATTGGGCTCTGTTGTAAATGTATAACGGGACTTTCCATAGTTTATAATGCTGAGAAATCAAAATCCCAGTTCATGTATTCTTCTTCTAGCTGTTGTTCCTGAATGTGTCCAAATTTCCTCCTGATCAAGCATTTATATTTCATCTTTACTTCAGTTACCAGCTATTTTTACTTCTCTTCTAGATGGCGAGGGATCGAACGTCAAAAAGATCCAAAACAGCAATGAGTATAGGTGACCAAGTGTCAATTCCTCCAGCTTTTTCCTCAAAATCTGTGTTCACTTTATCGGGCAGAAAGGCCAAGGAAAAACTTCGTCACCGCCTGAATCTATTTAAGGTCTTTTAGATGAGTCCCTATTCTTTCAAAACAGACCAACTTACACCGTCATCAAGACCTTTTTCTTTTTTCTGGACTTTTCTAATTCTTATTCCTGTACATCACGAATACTTTTCTTTTTCTGTAGATGTGTTAATACTATTTCACATCTGTTTGCCACGTTCTTGTTAAACAAGGATTTGTTCATTACAATCCCTTAACTTTGATTTTCCGTTCAGTCGTAGCCCTTGGAGAATCGGATGATGCAGCTTCATGCTTTGAGGTCATAAACGAGGAGAAGGTTTCAACCTTTGAGATCAATGATGATGAGGGAGAACTAAGAAGCTAATAATAAAGGTAGTAGCAAATTTTCTTTTTTCACCCTTCAAAAATATAAGACACCATTTACTGAACTCGCTAGTTCTTGATACTTTAATGCCTGGAAAGTGGAAATCTATCTGTTATAAACCAATGCCTGGATATCTTGGGGCCTCTAGCCTTGGTCCACGCAAGGGAGCTGTCGTTTAAGGATCTCGTTCTCCTTTCTTAGTTTCATAATCTTCAGCTTCAGGGTCTCAACTTGCTGAATTATAGCTGAATCTTGCTGTTGAACAAGTTTTGCTCTGCTGATCAACACTGTACCATACACGCAGATGAATTATCTTTATTTGCACCACAAACCAACCAACGAAATTCATATATTAAATATATAACCATGCAAGCACTTTAACGTTTTGCAGTTAAGTACTGTAGATTATAATGCTTTATAAGAATTACAAGCTGCCATGTAGTCCTATTCTTTCGAAAATTGGAACCATTGAAAGAATTTGGTCCACATCTTCTAGTGTGTAAATCATTAGTTAGATCCTAACATTTCTCAAATTTTTATATATACAAAATTTATGCATTCGGGCACTACGAGTTTGCATTTGTCTAGTCCTAATAGCTGAGGGAATTTAAACAATCAAACCCTGACAGATGTCACAGATGATGCAGAAGAGACGCCTAATTGCCTACAAATTGTTAGTATGTAACAATTTCATATGGGCTAACCCATGTCTCAGTTATCTAAAGCTTACTAGGGGTTTCGTTGTAAACTAATCTGTCGTAAAACGTATTACTAACATACCACAGCTAGGAAAAAAATGAAGGGGGTCTTGAATAGCACACATACACTCCTTTTCCAGATCCCGAAGTGTCATGCTCAACTCCTCCTTCTCCCTTTGCTCAACAAGCAATACATCTTTCAGATCCTGAATCTCTGTATGGTCTGAAACATGTAGAAAACAGTTCTGTATGTATTCAACACAATTAACTCTGGACTAAGAATTAAACATAACAAGCGTAAGATCTCACATTTTAGTTTTGTATGGCACTGTACTTCATCCAACCTCCTTTCAAGAGCTTCCACGTGGGTTCTATGTGCAGCTAAATTCTCTCTTAAGTGACTGATAGTTGATTCACTTGCTGCCTTTTCAAGCAGGAGCCCTCTGTTTAAAGTAAGCTTCATCTTTAAGTAGAGCTCAATTGGATCACTAAAGCAACTTATCAGATAACTTGCCTCACGGTATCCTCCAGCTCTCCAACCTTTGTTAAACAACTTCGCTTAATAACTTCCATATCCCTCTCATGTTCCTTCTCAGAGATAGCAACTTCTTCCACATAGATCTTTTGTACCTCTAAGTCTTGATGGACAAAGGTTAGGTTCGCTTCAACTGTTGCTTTCTTGCGTAACAGATCCCTTAAAGCACGATTCACCTATAAGACATATTCAGAATATATATAGTAGCAGTCTGATATGAACTCACTTGATCTTTGCCTCTTGTTCTGTCACCTTTGCAGCATGAGCTTGCTTTAGCAACTCTAATGACTTCTTTTGTTCCTGATTTGAATTCAACTTCAGCCCTCATAGCAAACACATGACATAATATGAAACAACCAGCTTTGAACAGAAAATTACAGGTTGCTTATCTGACAATTAAAAGTTCTTTTCTATGTTCCAAAAATCTACTACAGCGGGTTAGAACTAGGGGTGAAGTGCATTGAGCCTCTAGAGCAGAAGAACTATAAACAGCTTACACATTCGATTTGCCATTTTTCTTCCTTCATCTTCTTCAATTCTGCTGCCACATACTGGTATTTGCTTTGAAACTCAAGCTGGTTTCAGCATGGAATGAACCAGATAGAGTCAAATTTACTTCAGATTTGAGATATAAATGTGTGTGTGTGTGTGGAGAGAAAGACCTGATCAGCCAGTTTGTTTAGAGAGCCAATCTGCAGTTTCCTCAAACGCTCATTATCTGCCATCTCCAGGAAATATTCACTTCAGACGAAATGATCTACAGTACTAGTATATATTAGTATAGTGGACATGACTAGTCTTGAGAGAAGCCTTCACCTCCTTGTCAAGGCTTGTGATTGTTACCAGGACATTCAAGGTTTTTAAACCCCCACTCGCCCTGCCCTCCCTCCTTGTGCACCCAAAAACAAGTTAAGAGAGTTTCTATCTTTGATTTTGCAAAGAACTTTGCCATTAACATTTCGAATGGGTTATTAAACTCACAACGGTGCAACTTTTGAGGTCAAAATAAAATAAAATAAAGAATTCAAACATCGACACTGACAACAAAATTCAGCAAGTCCTGCATTTTGTTCCCTTTCAACCACATCCAGAGGTCTACCTTAGCGTTAAAGCCAACACAATTTTTGGTGGTACCCTGGTTATCCCACATGGGACGGAGAGATGAGCTACATATACAGCATACATCTCCCTCTTCCCCATGAGGTGTTTTAATGGAGAAAACCAAGCCATTACTAACAACTTCTCTTCTTTTAGCAACAAACTTAAACATCAATTTGAGTAAAAGCGAGAAGCCAAGCCCTCTCTAACGAAACAGGTTCCTCAAAGATGCTGAATTAGAAAAGCTGATTACAGAAGGTTAAGTTATCTAATGTCTAACAAAACCTTGTTTGAGACCATCACAGGTGATTTCAAGAGCTTCTCTTCTCTTCGTCTCAGCATCGCAATTGGATTTGAGAAACTGAATCTGAGACATCGCGTTCTTGAAATCCTGATAAGTGATAACAAGCAGTGGAATTATCAATCACTGAACAAACTGTAGCCACATTGTGTCCAGCATTTCATTGTAAGCATTTGAACAATTTGAAATACTGAAAGCGTAAAGAAAATTTTCATCAACATGAGATGTGTTTCACCTTGTGAGTCGCCGGGATCGAAACTTGATCACGGAAAATCGAGCGGTTTAACAAGCAAGATGGCGATTGAAGAGACAGAGAGAAAATTACCTCCCAAATGTGAGCAAAATCAGAGAGAAGCGACTCGAAGTCGGAACAACTATTCCCTGCTTCCGCCATTTCTGTTATTCAGAAAACACTCGCGTTATTTTCTTGAAAAGAATGGAGTCCTTTCCTCGACGGGTACATAAAAGGCCAGATACTGATTGGTTCCCTTAACTATACTAATTCACACATTACAGGCCCCGAATTAGGGCAGTAAATGAACCGAGCGGAACTCGAGCTTTGCTCGAACATTTTTTATCGAGCTCGAGTTCGGTTTAATAGTTCGACAACCTTTTATGATGTGGGCTTAAACTCGGCTCGAATGATTGCTCGTGACCCGCTCGAAATTTTGTATAAAGTCATTTTTTTATCTACGCTTAAATTTAGCTCGATAATTGTTCAAAATCTGAAACTTTATAACTTTAGTCATGATACTTTCTAATTTTAGTCAACTAGGTTCTACTACTTTCAAATTACTCCTTATATTTTATAAGTTTGGTAAATGAGATCATATTACTTTAATTACTTACATTTGAACTATCTTAGGTTCTTTTTAGTATATGTTACTCGATAAACACTTAAATCGAACTCAGGTCAGCTTGAATTCGGCTCGATAAAATTATCAACCTCTGAACTCCGTTCGGACTCGAAACTCAATAATGTATTGCTCGATAGCACACGAATCGAGTTTGAATCAGTTCGATAAAGAATCAGCTCATTTACAGTCCTACTATGGCTCGGTCGACTTCATACCCTATAAACTAGTACTCCATTAAACTTGGGTTACTTTGGTTACTTGCAACTCCTAGTGCCGTTATATTCTTAAAAGTTCTATGACCTAAATGTAATTTTTATAAGTTTTGAGCCTATATGGAAAAGTTAACAAACTCTGTAAATTTCATTATAAGAAGCCAACCGGCTTGGGAAACTAATATCAGGGTTTAATTTTCAAACCAAAATAAAGATGAGATGTTTAAGAGGCCATATCGAATTTTAGTTTCGCAATAAGATAAAGGTAAAGTAGATAAACATAGAGAATATAATAAGTTTAATCGATTCAATTAATTATGTAGATCCTTAATCACTATTCTTTAATTACGGGGAAGAAATAACAATCTTAGATGCAAATGTGAAATTGAAAAGGTGAGAGATTAACTTATAAAATTAATCTTCTTGTTTATAAATGCTAATATAATGTAACCATGCCACTTTATGAACATATCCCTTAGAATATTTTTTTAAAGAATTACGTAAATAAATTGAAATTAAATGAATATAGAGACAAATAGAGTATATAGTTATAATGATACCCCTTCCTGATATAACCCATTATTGTTTTTTACATAAATCTTCATTATTTGGTTTACTAGTAGCAATCTTGACTCAGTAATAAAATTTAGTTGTTCAGAAACATTGAAAACTCATATTTAACCGGGGTTTAAGTCCTCGTTTTAATTGTTGGAGTAAGTGAAACAATAAATTATGAGAAAGTAACTTGCACATGTTCAACATTACAACTGCCTGGATCAATAATTAACATTATTTTACAATTTCCAGGCCCATATTAAATGTGATCTACAAGATTTGGCACAATTTTTTTATGTAGCGGGCAGGACAGGTTATGTGACGTTTAAGCGACTCAGCAAAAGTAATTAAAGATCAAATCCACAAAATAATTGCGGCTTTGGTATATATATATATATATTTTTTTTTTTTTTTTTTTTTAACAGTAACGATTTATATTTTTATTAATAATCTTATC
>JBBYHH010609347.1:0-10560 GCA_038382905.1 Daphne laureola
CTTAATTAAACTTAAAACTAAAGGCTATTGACTCCACAATTTTATTTCTTGTAACTCATGAGATGGAAGCCTCTAAACGCTTGTCAAATTCGACAAAAATAGATAAGAAAATCAGGTTCAAAGAGGCATTACAAAACTCACTTAGCTTCAAACCCGAAACTGCAACAAGGTGTCACTTCGAAGATTATGTTGGCCATCTTAACATCCGAACTGGATTTAGTCCTCTTCATATGAAATGTAGAACCATATGTTATATTTCCAATGAAAAAGAAATCATCTAATTATGATATCTATAGCTTACGTTATGAATTTTGTAACAAAACAAATCCAATCAGGTGTCTCCCTCAATGCCCCTCTTTATGATACTCATTGAAGCTACTCATGACAAGAATATGACTTGGCATAGTGGATGAGGTACCACTTTGAAAGAAGGAGGTGTTGAGTTCAAGTCACATCTAAGTCATTATTGGTCCTTGATGCAGCTGACCCAACTTCTATTAGATGTTGTATTCACAAGGATCTTGAAGACTTCATAAAATTTTTAAGCTTGATGGGTCGAGTCAACACTGGATCTTTGACTTGGGCCAAGCGTGGTCCGATTTGGGTCAAGGATGTCCTCTTGCTCTAGTGGTCTGACTGGATGGTATTTGGCCTTAGACTGGGCCAACATGTGAGGCCGTGGACCTATTAGGCTTCTTGGGTCAGGGCCATTGGGTTTGGGCCTATGTCTAGATCTAGGTTAGTTAGCTTTGAGTTTCTGTCGTGCGGTGCAGGTTTGGGCCTTGGACCCAAAATTCTTCTTGAATATATTCTTAGGTAGAGATTGACCCGCTTCTTCACTTTTAGTGTAAATTCCGTCCACGTCCTTCACTTCTTGAGTATATGCAATGTGTTCCTTGGGTGGAACCACATCACTCATAATGTAGGTTCAGAGAGAATAAAGCTATTAAGGCTCAACGGGGGTGAACTATTGGAAATATTGTAACCGGTTGGCTCTTTGGAAATGTGGCTATACCTAAATGTCATCGTCAGCATAAATTACACACAACAATCGTGAGTTTATAGTGGTCAAGTCACCCAAGTTCTAGTTCAAGTAAAATCTGAGATTTTCTCTTGAAGAAAAAATTCTCACACAAGCCACACATACGAAGAATTAAACTCAAAATCTCACATGGTTTAAATCTCTAATCATAACATCAAAAGAAAACTTTCATACGCAATTGGATTTACACCGAATCATCAACAATGTATTTTTGCTGACAAAAGTACTTGATTGATGAGTTGGTTTCCTAAACATGCACATGTAAATATTCTAAAAACAATTTTCAAACAATAACCCAAAATGTGCAACTACACCTAGACATGCAAAATGCACTATCACTACTAAGGCGCAAGTACATAAATCATCTCAAGGTAATCATCCTCACCACACAACCATACATCAATATAACATACAAAGTACCCCCCGCAAACTTAAAGTCGTTAGTGTCCGCAATGAGGAAAGGTACAAAGTAGGTGAGAAAAAGTGAGTCCTACTTGGGGCCAAGTTAGCCCCCCTCAAGTATCCATGTTATTACCACCAGTGGCGGGGTGATAGAAGGAAGATGAAATTCCAACCAACCATGTGTCGATACGGGCCATAAGGGCATGTGTCTACTGGCGATCCGCTACATCCACATCAAGTTGAGCATGAAGAAGCTGACGCTTCTCTCTATCCGCATTCAAGCGGGCATGTAACACCTCTCGTGCAACCGCATCCTCATCCAAGTGGCATGTGAGCTTTTTCATCCAATTGGAGACCACCTCGAATAATCTAGTCACCAGTCTAGGCCTCCCCTTTCCAGTTGGTCGAAGCAAGTACTCCTCAGCATGCTCAATAGTCGCTACATCCTCCAGTGTAGGCTCACTGTCAGGCGTGGGGCCATCCTGCATAACGGGGTGTAGGTTCACCCTGAAGCTGCTTAATAAGAGGATGCGTTGAATAGTGATGGGTGACTCGAGCATTGAGACACACTCAACAACTTGCACTGGGACACGGGATGCTCTCATAAGCTGAGTGAGGAACTGGGGGAAAATCCGGTTACTGTTGGGGACACCGGTGATAGTGCATATAAATTAAAAGATCAACTGAGGCACATCGATGTATGCCCCGATCACTATTTTTTACAGCACCTTTAACCGGTCCGGCTGGATCTTTGATTCTTGAGTGGAGGGTAGGATGCTCCGATGAATGAACCAGTTCCAAGGATGCAGGGCCGGAGGTAAATTGTTGGCATTAAGAACATGTGTCCCATTTTTTACTTCCCATATTGTGTCCGCAGTTGCTTGTACTCCAAGTTTTTGGAGGATGTCATCTCTATCATTATTAGGAGAGCCAGGGGGGTCCTCTAGGCGGGGAGCAATGTCAAAGGACTCCTAAATCCACTTTGGTGTGAAGGGAACTTTGACGCTCCGCACCTTGACTGCCGTGATATTGGAGAAGTTATTGAGCCCCTACTTCTTTAGGTTCAACAATCACCATCTCATATTGGCATAGAATTCGCAGACTAGCTCTGGGGCATATTGTTGCGTGTGCATGGAAAATGCGGTGCAACTCTGGTTAGTGACAATTATCTTTAGATCGGCGGTTGCTGAATCAGTGAAATCAAAGCCCCTTTGAACTGTGATGCTGGTGCTCGCTTGTTCCATTATTTTCTTGATTTCAAGATGCTCAAATCTTCTCTTGTCAGGAATATCAGTCTTGGCATATAGGAGCGGGGTGGAGGAGGTGCTTTTCGTTTTGTTGCACTTTGCTTTCAGCTTGACCCGACTTTTGTTTGATTTGGTGACCGGTTGCTTTCCTTCTCTTCTTGGTAGATCTGATGAGGATCCAGGTTCTTTGTATTTCCTTTTATTTGTACATGTCATCCTACAATGAAAATGGTAACATGTGACTAAAAATTCAGAATTATCAACCACAAGTATACTTTGAAGCATGGTATATGAGAACATGCATGACAAGTTCCTAAGTGGGAAGTTCGAAACAAAAAAAATGTTATGTCATACAATGTGGGGTACAAGGAGCAAGACAGAGGATACTAGGCCATGTCAAATATGCGATGTAATGGTTCAAGTTTAAACAAGCATCTTAGATGCAATGTGGAAGAAGGTATGCATGAGAAGTGGTGAGATTTTTATTTTTTTTAATTAATGTAATCTCACATGAAGCCTTTAACAAGTGCAAGTTTGTAAGCCCAAGCATTCATGATATTTCTCATTATTTAGAAGTTAAGCATTAAGTGCCAACATAGTTGTACATGAAGAACAAGGAAATTTATCAAGATCGATGATCAAAATTGAGCAAACGATGCAACCAATCGATATAAAAATTTAAAATCATTCCTAACATGCTTGTAGGAAGCATACCATCAGAATGAAACACGCAAACAACCCCTGGACAGAAAAGCGCCAAAACATTCAGTCCTCTACAAGCATAAATTTCAAGTTGCTTTAGAGTTCAAACAAATCACACAGAGGCTCACATTGCTATCCTAAGTTGTTTGATATCCATTAGCAAGCAAGAGGCAATCAATTAATACAAGGATTTGCTTCAAAATTGGAAACTTTTGGCATCACTATGGGCATTTGTTCAACTCAACTGAAAATCATAAAGAGCACAACCCTAGGCCAAAATTCACTCCCCAACCAGTGTTAGAGAATCAAAAAAATAAGAAAGAGGGATAAAAGTTCAGTTAGGGTTGGATTTTTCAAAAAATATGAAACCCTAGACTACCTATTTCTTATGAAATTGAGATGGAGAGAGGGGGAAATCATACCTGCTGTATGGAGAAGGGTAGAGATGAAGAGGATAAGAGATTTTGACCAGAGATTCACCGAAAAATATGAGGAATCACCGAGGAGGTTGGTGGTGGGGCAGAAAATAGCGACGGGAGATTTTTTTTTTTGTTACGTGTGTAAGTCTGAGGCGAGGTGAAAAAGAGCGAATGAAAATAAAACTGTAAAAAAAACATCTTGGGCCTGATGCCAGGCGACCGCCTGGATTTATGTAACGGGTCACCTGCTGGTCACCTGGACTACTGCCACTCCTAATCGTTAGGCCCGAGCGATCGCCTGGGCTTATGCATTCGGTGCCTGGGCTTCGCTTAAGCCCAGGAAATTCATAAAAATAGGTCCTAATGCCAGGCGACTGCCTGGACTTGTGTAAGGGCTCCCTTGAAGCTCGTCTGGCCCCCTGAGTCTTGGAATTTTTTTGTTTCAGGCGACCGCCTACCTTTGTGCATTAGCTCGCCTGAATCTCGCCCGGACCCTTGCAACTCCTACTCTCCTAGGTTCAGGCAACCACCGAAACTTGTGGGGTTGGGTCACTTGACCCTCGCCTGCTTCCAGGAATTTCCTGAAAAATATACTAAAGCTGGGCGATCGCCTGGCTTTTTGAGTTAGTTCTCCCGTCTCTCGCTCGGGCTACTGGCTACCCTTAGATACCTCCTCCTCATTGAAAGACATCCACCTAAACATCAAACACAAAATTTATCTCAATCACAATGCATTCCACAAGATATTAAATCTAGACATCTGCAAAATTAAGTAAACAAATTCAAATGCAAGAATAAACAGGATTTTATCCCAAAAACCGCTTGAGTTTTCTCCCCAAGCATGGCGCATTTTTAACACTATGTGGGGTAGTTGGGGTCGACCAACTGAACTTGGCCAACTTGACGGTACTTATCACCATAAAATAGTTTCACTCTTTGACCATTGACTTGAAATTGAGTGCCGTCATCTCCTTCAAACACCACCGCTCCATGAGTTTTAGCTTGCACTACCGTAAACGGTCCGAACCACTTGGATTTGAGCTTTCCACCAAAGATCTTGAGATGAGAGTTGAATAATAGAACTTGTTGACCCGGTTTGAACTCTTTCCTTGAGATAAGTTCATCATGCCACTTCTTGGTCCTTTCTTTGTAGATTGTAGCATTTTCATAACTCTCAAGCCTCAACTAATCCAACTCATTCAATTGAAGCTTTGTCTTGGCACCGACATCCTTCATATGAAAGTTCAAATTTTTGATACCCTAATATGCCTTGGGTTGGATCTCCACCAGGACATGACATGGCTTCCCAAATAACAACCTATAAGGAGACATACCAATTAGAGTTTTGAAAGTGGTCATATATGCCTACAAGGCATCATTGAGCTTTAAGGACCAATCCTTTCTGTCAAAATTGGCCATCTTCTCAAGAATAGATTTGATTTCTCAGTTTGAGACTTCCGCCAAACTATTTGTTTGAGGATGGTATGGAACGGAAACCTTGTGATTGACTCCATATTTGACTAAGAGTTGCTCCATGAATTTGTTGATGAAGTGAGAATCTTCATCGCTAATTATGGCCCTTGGAACTCCAAATCTTGTAAACACATTCTTCTTCAAAAATTTGATTACCATTTTAGCATCATTTTTGGCAGTGGTGATTGCTTCAACCCACTTGGAGACATAATCCACCGCAACAAGAATATATTCATTTCCATTTGAAGAAGGAAAAGGTGACATGAAGTCAATCCCCCATACATAAAATATTTCCACCTCAAGGATACCCTCTTGAGGCATCTCATCTCTCCCTCCCAAGTTACCCATCATTTGTCACCGACCACAAGTTTTCACAAATGTATAGAAATCCTTAAACAAGGTTGGCCAATAAAAGCCAGATTGAAGTACCTTGGATTGACACAAGGAAAAGGCGCCTCTAGCGTTATAATTGGGCTAATTGCACCTTTAGTTCTTTGTCTCTATTGCTCACAGTACTTAAGTGTCCAACTTTCATAAAGTTGACACTTAAGCCACTAAACTTCTGCTCTTAGCTAAATAACTCTCAAGTTCACGCATCAGGCATGCGACCTCATAGGTTCCAATTACGTTGGCAGTAATTATGAATTCTCATCCATAATTACAGACATTGAGCGGTATCTAGCAACACATCGTTACCACCCAAGTAATGTCAAAGTCAACATCATGATGAAACCTCACCCATCGGTATGATCATACGGTGTACATGATATGTCCCTTCACTCAGACTCTCAGATTGAACCGAGGTGTGAATCTTTTTCATCCTCATTATAGTTCAACCTTGCGCATGAGAATACTCTCTTGTGGTGAGGGAGTGATGAATCTCATCTTGGTTCATGACAGTCCAACTCCATGATGTTGTGAAACACCCAAAACTAGCACACTCCCTTGGTCAAGAAAATGATAGTGCATAGAATCAGAGCATGCCACTCACATGAGCAATGAAGAGTTTAGATCTTTTATTCTTCTCATTTCATGTTCATATGATCACATAAACACACTTTCATGGCAGATTAGAAGGCATGATGTCTCTTTATAAAATCATGCTCATTTCTACAAGAAAAAGTAAAAGGATGGAAGCATACATAATCAAACATTATAGAGCCAAAACTATGTACCTTTCACCTTTGGAAAAAATGGTTAAGGAATATGAATTCCTTTCTCCAAACATTTTCTCCTTCCTTACTTGTTCTTGGAGGATTGTCTCCTTGAATCTTCAAGGATGATGGCAGATGGACATGATAATGAAGAAGACTCTCTTCAACACAAAGAGGAAGAGAAGGCGTAGATATGATGGGATACTAAGAGGTTGATTGTGTTGAAGATGATAGAATATTGATCTACCCTTAATGCTCCAAGAATTTTCCCAATTTTACACCAATTTGAGAGAAGATGATGAAGAAGAAAATTGCAAGAATTATGTGAACAAGTATAAGAGCCAATGACCATTCCTTTCATCTATTTATAGATGGAGGAATGATTATTAGAGTTACACTAATAACTCCACCATTTAAGCTCACATTTAAGATCTCATGACCCCTCATTTTGTAATCCACTAACCTATTCATTTCCTTGAAATAAATAGCCTTTTTATGCCTTATAAATTCCTCCAAAATTCAGCCATAACATATATTGCCTTTAATGGAGTATTCCCATGGTGCAAGGTGGATACACCTTGTACCATAAGTGCACCAAAGTTACCAAAATATCTCTACTTTGATAAAAGGTGCTAAAGGTGGTTATATTTACAAAATGAGCTTGGAATTACACAAAATAGTTCCAATCAATTTCATTTCACATAATTGAGCTCCTTCAAGCTCATTAGTGCACTTTTACCAAAATACCCTTACTTTGATCAAAGGTGCCTTAATGGTTTCTTCTTCTTCAAAATAAGCTAAGGTTAGTTAATTTTAACTAACTTGAGTTCACAACTACTTTTAGTTGTAGTGAGATAACTTTAAGGTACACTCCTCCGAGCTGGAGTACCACCTAAAAATATTCTTGGTGCGCTAAGGAATTCTAACAAACTCTCACTCGCACTAAGACACTTTTGAGTTCCAACTCTCACTCGAAACAAATCTCTCAAACACAAGCCAAATCAAGGAAAATTCATATAAATGGAGTTAAGGTTGAGACCCCAAGGCATACACACATCAAATCACGATATCTTGTGACATCAGACCATATCACTGTGACAAGACATTATGTGATCTTGAAGCTAGTATCAATCTTATACCTTGGTCCATTTTTTAAAAGCTTGGCTTAGGACAAGTCAAGCCATCCTCCATTTTCCTAGAGCTGGCAGATAGATGTATCACACATCTAAGAGGGATCTTGGAGGATGTGATTATCAAGGTAGACAAATTCTATATTCTGGTGGATTTCGCGGTACTTGACATGGAGGAAGATACTAGGATGCCTCTCATATTTGGTAGACCTTTTCTCGCCATGGGCAAGGCCCTAATTGATGTGGAGTAAGGAGTGCTCACTTTGAGACTTACGTGAGAAGAGGTCAAGTTTAACATAGATGAAGCAATGAAAGCTCCGAGTTCAAAACTAGTGGACTATTTTGGCATCGATGAGTATGCACTAAGGCTGAGAAAAGACAAGAAAATTGATGAACTTTATAGAAAATGGAATGAGGAAGAAGCTAAGGGACACTTGGATGAAACTACAACAATGAAAGAGACAATTGAGACCTTTAGTGGTGTTAATAGTAAGGAGGTCAGGGATGTCCAGCCTCTTACTACATTGGTGGAACTAGGATGTTCTACCAAAAAGGCTCAAATTCGCAAAGGGAAGAAACCAAGTGGTGAGCCAAGCAAGGAGAAGACTAAAACTGCCTCTTCTAACAGAAAGAAGAAGGCCAAGTTAGCTAAAGGAACAACAATGAAGAATCTCAAAGAAAAGCTTGAGGGTGTGAAAATGGTGTACATTTAGAAAGTGAAGGATCATACTTGGAAGCTGAAGAAATCATCCAGTCCACCCAGAGAGAGCAAGACTAGAGATGACATGGTGTTTCCATCCGGGAACATCACCTAAGTTCTTCATCAATGCCTAACTAAGGGTGGGAAACGTGGCGATTGTGGAAGACACCCCAACATTTAGTAAAATTTCAATTAAATAAATTTGTTATATTATTTATGGATATTTTATTACTAACATGTATCTAATAATTTTAGGAAGTTGTTTGTGATGTACGAACAAGGTGAGAACCAAAGTCCTAGAAGTTGAGTGGAAAAAGATGGAGAAAAATATGAAGAAGGTTGAAGGGAGGATAAGAAAACCTGTTGAATTCGGGCACTAAGGCACGACCCACGCGCGTCCCTCCTGTAGATGAGGTTCTTACGAGACCCTATGGCGTGACCCTCATGCAAAGGTCTCGTGTGACCCTCTAGAAACCCTTCAACCTTCGCGCCATTCATCTTGCGCCAACCCTGGAGGCGCGCCGTGCATTTCATCCATAACGACGTGACCCCATTTACATGACCCCGCGACCCCCTTTAGCCAATATTCATTTTTGACACTTAAGGTAGTGCGACCCTGGTGGGGGCGTGCCGAAGAATAGGGTAAGGTCACGCCGAGTTACATAAAGGATTCGCGCCGTGTATTTTTAAAAAATAGGATAACTTCAAATTTTCTCGGTTCTAATTTTTTTTTTAAATCCCACCAACTCATATTTCTTCATACTAGTTATTAGCACACTTGTTATTACATCATTCAATATTTATGAACAAGGTTAAGGCTCATTTTAGTTTCTAAGTCACATTTTTACTTAATAAGGTTCTATGACTTGACTTGAGATAACATGAGTTGTTTGCATGCCTTTGACCTTGATGAGATTTATGCACTGATTGTATCATGAAATGTGAGTAATCTTGAGCATGTGTGAGCTTTGATGATATATCTTAAGTAGTTTGACTTGTTAGAAAATAAATCATATCTTATGTGAACTAACCTTGTTGATGCTTATTTCCGTGATGTCTTACTATGATGCATTGGAGTACATATCCTAACACCCTTATACTCTGTATGTATATCATTTTAGGTATTAGTGGTGATTGATATATGATTGACATACACTCCATATCATGCTATCATTTTTCACTTGACACATGATGCACAACATTGATTCGGTTGTTGATCACATTCATATCTTTATTGATGATTTGGAAACATGCTCTATATGATAGAACACACCTTGTTTTATAGCTTGTACATGATTATAGTTATGCTACATTGCTAAGTGCAAGTTACATATGTCCCAAATAGAGTCTTATGGATATTTGTATGAATTGTCAAAGACTCGCCCCTTATTACTTTGCTTGAGAACTTTCAGGGGTTACCTATGATCGAGAGACTGTAACCCCTCATAATTGAGAGATCCGGGGCAAGCACAACACTTGTTCCAACCTTATAGGCATAAGGGGGCCTCTTGGCCCCCAAGGTATGACCTTCCGTTCTTCCCTTTATATTTCCTTCCCCGTATGAAGACATGCTTTCATTTTGAGTTTGGGGAGGATTCACTCATGTAAATCATATGGAAGATGGTTGGTATGCCTTAAGTTGTATGCTTTGGTGATTTTTCCATGAATCATGCAATTGCTAAATTGTCTTAGTGGATGCATGAAATGTATGTTTTGATGAGTTGGTTGATGATTGGAGCATGTATGTGAACCTTTATTCTTTTAATCAACTTAGTAATAGATTTTTGTCATCAATGTGCTAAATAAGAGACTATTTACCCGGTGAGGTGTTGAGCCAAAAAATTTCAAATATTGTGTGAATTTTCATTCATGAGAGTATCTTATTTAGATTTTTGAGGTAGAACTTGCTTGCTTGAACCATTACAAGTCCGCATTGTTGTATGAATATTTGGGAAGAAGATGGAATTTTAGGATATGAGCCACTTGACTTAAATAGCCAACCTTACATTAATTCCACTAGTGAGCCCCTTTGAGCCTAAGCTAATTCATTCTTATTACCACATCTTAGCTTATCCATTCTCTAATAGTATCATTTAGTCCTTGTACTTCATGTACATGTTTGATTGGGCTTTAGATGCTATTTTTGTTGATAGAGATGTGGACATTGTGAGTTTGAGGGGGGGGATTTTCGCTATATATATATATATTGTTGAGCTATGAAAATGAGTGACATCCTTGGATAAAAGAAAAGTGTGTCTAGTGCTGTAAATGATAAAAAAGAAGCACCTAGT
>JBBYHH010609458.1:0-10560 GCA_038382905.1 Daphne laureola
AGCCTTTTTGGCATCGAAAGTTAGGGTTGGAACCCTTTTGAATACCCTACCTATTTTGGTATCGGGGGTGAAAGTAGGGGTGGAAGTGGAACCCCTTGTTGATTAGAGAAATAATGTTGACCTCGTAAACCTTGGTCTGGGTTGTCGTAAAGGAAATCCCATCCTCGTAGGGCCGATATAGAAGTAATCGAGGCCTTAAGAGATTTATTTGTACTGAATTTGTTGGATTGGAGAAGGGAGACATGTATTCGCTTTTAGGGGGTGGAACTTTTGTGATATGTGATTGTTTGAGAATACACAAATTTATGTGCCTCGCTTCCAGCATATATAGAGAGGCGATTTCTACAAGAAGAAGGCGTTAGAGGGCCTGGGGGTTGTGACCCTGGGGACCATCTCTGACGCTCAAGTCAGTATATTGGAGATTGTATAGAGAGAGTATGGAGTGGGAGTAGAAGATACCTGGATGATGACCATCATCATAATTATATAATAGAGTAGTGTGTGTGGAGATAAGAAACCATTAATGGTGGAGTAATGGTGAAGTAATGGTGTAGTAATGGGTGTTACTCCCTTTCCTTTGGTGGAATGTCATAATTAGGTTATCTTAGAATTCTTGGCGCACCAAGATCATTTGAAGTGGTACTTGAACTCATGGAGCTGAGTGAGAGCTCAGAGGAAGCTAAAAGTAGCTTGCCTAAGCTCATCTCAGTTAGAAGTAGTTTTCCTAAGCTCACATCAGTTATAGGGCAACTAGAAGTAGTTTCCCTCAGCTCACCCCAGCTAGAAGTAGCTGTGGTAGCCCAACTCCAGCTCAAGTTAGCTAGAAGTAGATAACTCCAGCTCAAGTGAGCTAGTCTTGATGGAGAAGTGACTTTCAGTTCAAAGTGAGCTGAAAGGAGTTCTATGGAACTCAATTATGTGAAATGTGGCCATATGAATACTTTTGTAGTATTTCATAGGTAGTAACCATCCTTTGGTACCCTTTTACACAAAATAAGGGTATTTTGGTAAAAGGGCACATCTAGGATTAACCTAAACCGTTAGTACTAGCACACATGGGTATGACACCCTTACCTTGGCGGTTATGGGAGTTGGCCGCCCAAGGGAGGCTTCATTTTGGCAAAAAGGTGTCATTGGAAGGCACCCTTTCGCTAAAATGTGGTGGTTACCAAGCCTAAAGGCTTGTGTAAGCCTTAAGGCTTGTGTAAGCCTTAAGGGAGTAACTACCCCTCAAGGCTGAAACAATGTGTATTTTTGGCTAACAAGGGTGGTTACTAACCCCTTGCAACCGCCCTATCCCTTTATAAAAAGGGGGCAACGAGGCCGGCCATAATAGTGCTTAATCACTTGGTTTTTATCCTTCACAATCTCCCTTATTTAGGGCTGAAACTTAGAGTCCTTCATAGAGCATTTCTGTTACAGACCACCCCAGGACGTTGGTAATTTTTTTCAGATTAATTTACTCGAGGGCCGGATCCTGTCGGTACTGGGACTCCATCTTAAACATCCAGAGGATATTTTTTTTTAAGTATCATGTTCCGGGATTTCATTTGAGACTCAGTTCCACGGGATTTCACATTTTGGTATTGTAACGTGAATCCCGGGCCACTTTTCCAAAATTCACTTTGGAGCGTAAAATAGTCATTTTAGAAAATTGGATAAAATTGGAATTATGTTGTACTCATAATTGGTGCCACTTTTAAGGAGATATTTTGGGTGGTAATATTATTAAGATATGATATTATATATTATTCCATGATATAAGTATATTTTGTCATGACATGATATAAAGTGGGCACATGTCACAAAAGCGGTGAAGGAAATTATCATATCTTAGTATTAATTTGTGATGGTGATTGTTAAGGAGTTAAAAGGTGGGATTTTGTTATGACTTGGTAATTTAATTAAAAAGAAAAGTTGATGTAGAAAGGATAAGAGAGAGAGAGAGAGAAATCATTTTTTGGAAAACGTTCATCTCTCTCATTTTCACCGAAAGTTCTTCTTCTTCTTCTTCTTCAAGGGTTCTTGCTTTGCTTCACTTCTTCATCATATCTTCAAGTTTTTTCAAGGTTTCAAGAAGGTAAGTTAGTTTTCATGAGTATTTCATGGTTGAATCAAGTTTTGGGTGATGTTTGAGCTTCATTTTCCTCTCCCTTTAGGCTGAAAGTTTGGGCTACATCTTGGGCACTTTTTCTCCACCAAGTTCTTCAATTTTTTCTTAAGGTAATCTTGAATTTAAGTCTATTTTGAAGTGGTATTAAGCTCTCCAACCTTGCTTCCTGTTGTTTGGCCGAATTTCATGATTTGGATGAGTTAGGGTTTATGTTTATGATCAATGTTTAGATTGAGATGGAAATGAGTTTCCAAAGTGTTGTGTGGATGGTTAGTAACACATTTATTGCTTGGGTTCATCCTTTATTCATCATGGTGTTGGCCGAGTTTCATGTTGGCCGAATTTGATGTTGATAAATTAGATTGGTGTTCTTTGATGAATTGTGGATTTGAGTTGGATTAGGGTTACTTTTAAGCTTCTAATTTGTTGGTTGATTGTTTGAAGAAATCTCTCTTGGCTTGTTCTCCCTTGCTTGGCTAAAATGGAGTTTTGGTACAAGGGTTTGGTGTTGGTTGATGGTTGATGACAATTGAGGTGAAATTGAGCTTTTTTATTGTTAAATGGATGTTTGGTAACATTTCACTTGGTTGGCCTCTCTTTTCATGACTTGACCGAATTGATGAGCTTGATTTAGAGTCTCTTTTTATGTTAGACGTTGATTAATGGATGAAGAATTAAATTCCTTGTTGTTGTGTGGTTGCTTAGTGTCATCTTTGGTGTTTGGGCATCATGGAAATTTAGTCGATACTCTGCCGGAATTTTATTAGAAATGTGGTTGCTCAGGTTGGTACTTGAAGTCTAAAATTCATTAGGTAAGGGTTCAACTCTCTTGAATATACATTTCGGAATTATTTTCTATGCATATTGAGTTAGTTGAAGCTAGTCCTGGGCTGAGGGTGGCCCAGTGATCCCTGGGGCTAGTTACATGGTAAGGTTAATGCCGTGTAGGTTTCAAGCTCGGGAGATCGAATTCTGTGATTCTAAAGTTTTGTGATCACTTTGTGATCAATTCTGTAAATCTTATGAGCATTGATCAATTTATGATCAATTATGTGATTATGACAGTTTTGGGGAACCTAAGCCCCTCGCTGGTACCATGCATCTGTTCTGTGTGTAAACCCCATCTGTTTTGGGCTTCGGCCACTGAGGGATGTCATATGTGTTTCCGTCCTCCGGGGTGTCTGTTTATAAATTATGTTCATTTGCATACTTTGCATATCATGGTTCATGTTATACTTAGGTTGTTTAATAATGCTTAGAACATGGCATTTTGTGCATACTAACCTCTTTATCGAGGTTTGCTCTTCAAACCATTACCTTACCTAAGCCCTTACTGAGTTCCTCTTGAGGACTCACCCTATTTTGTTTAACCTTTTTCAGGAGCTTCTGATAATCAACCTGCGGAGTAGCTCTGTTAGGTTTTATGTGATTTGTGCTTTTAGGTATTCATTGCTTGTTGATGTTATTTCAGTTCTATGCAGGGGTGATCTCGAGTGAGTTTACGTCTCCTTAAGAATTTTGGATGAGCACTTGTTGTTATGACCCATCCTCTCGGACGAGTCCTAACACTGTGTATTGATAAAATAATGGGAGTGACTTAATTGTCAAGGTATATAAGTTTAAGGATTTATTTGGATGGCTAAAACTGTTAAAGATAAAATAAGGGTGCAAACCAAAAATATAAGTGTCGATGGGGTTTTATTGTCAGTTTAATAATAGTTAGAGGACTATTTAATTACCTCTTATTAAATAAGTAATTAGGAGATCACAATCAGACTCGATTCTTCTTTTCTTCATGAGGAAGCGAATGAACAGAGGCAGGGCGATCTTCGGGAGCTCATCATCTTATTTTTTTCTCTCGCACCGATCCGAGCTGGAGAATGAAGACAATGGAAAAATCAGCTCCTTCATGATCATTGTTTGATCTTCTTACTCTTCTACTAAAAGAAATCAGGTAAGATTCATAAACCCTAAACTAGTGGTAAATCAGCTGTGACATGAAAGAAGAGGAAAATTTGAAGGTTTTAATAGAATTACTTCCCTTCTTATGAGTGATTCTGGTATCAATTGGTAGTTTATGACAATTGATGGATTAAATTCTTGAATAGACCAAATGGCCGAATCTGCATGGTGAGTCTTGATGTGCTTGGATAAGTTATGTTGCTAATTACCTATTAAATACTGTTGATGGAGCACTTTTGAGAGTCTCATACTTCAATTGAAAATACTTGCAAGTTTGGGTGATTATAATTGAGGATCAGCCCAAGGCCAATTTTGTTTCTATCTCCTCTGCCTACTTTGATGTGTTTACTGTTGTTGTGAAGGGAGATAGTGTTTCTAGGAATTTTAGTTGTGGAAGTAGGATGATTTTGTAGGAGATTTGATAAATGTCCGTGTGTTAATTAAAGGAACAATCTCGTCATGATTTACTCACATGTGTTAATTGGATGAACATGGGCGAATTGCTATGTTGGGAAGTATTTTGTGTTGAGTTGATCAATTACTGGTAATAATGTAAAGGGTGAACTGTGGTAGTGTATGTCAAGAATTAATGGTTTGCTTATGGGAATCCTTGAAGAGCCGATAACTGAAATTCATGTTTGATAAAGGTTGATGTTGGAAATACTATTGTAGAAATAGATAAATACTGTAGGAAGCTTGTTGATGGAGCTGTGAAGGAATAATACAATCTAAGAAGGGGTTGTTATGCATTTACATGAATTAGACTACTATAGTTCAATGACTGAGTGATCTTGCCAAGCAATTACCGGAGGATAAGTTACTGAACTGGAAGTGCACTAGGAACCAGAGTTACAACATGAAGAACCTCCAACAGGTGGAACTAAGAACATAGGCATACTAGCCGAGTCAGGATTATCCTTTTTCCTGGTGGAGGTGCCACCCCCCTCTAAGTACCCGAATCCCTCTCTCTTTTATATTTGTGTGTAACTTAGGTTATCTTTGTGTATCATATACTTACTTATTTCTTCTTTTGGAGGGAACCTGAAATGTTTAATACTGGAGGGAGACTCGGGAAGACAACACCGGAGAAGAAGACTTTGAGCACAGATTACTAGAAGACTCGGTTGTATTCTTTCTTATTCTTGTATTTAATTATATTATTGTTACACAATTAAACTTGGTTTGTAAAAGGATGTTTAAGACTTTATTTTAAAACTTTAATTGTCCATTTACAACTCTTTCAAACATTTTAACAAAAAACAAATGTGAATGATCTGGAAGTTATAACTCTAAACCATAAAAACATGTGTGGTCGGTTTAGGGTCGTAACACTTGTGAAACTACTAACGGTTAACTCCTTTGTTTATGTTAGAAGCAGCAGTAACCGTGAGGTGATCATCTACGTACTTCTCTGTTTCGATCCCTCAAATACCACATGTATTCCACTCTATCAGGCTCGAGGCTCTGTAGGTGTAGATGCATATGTACATGTTAGCTTGGGTTATATTTTGAGACTTGTATGATTGATCAGTAGCTTGCATGATTTGAGTCTTGGCCATTGTATATAAGTGTAGAATCTACAATTATCCATGTTTCCTTGATGCTTGGTGGATGTTATGGATAAGTATGGATGTGTTTGTGATGTTTCTTAAGATAAGCTTTTGTTGCCCTAATTGGTTGTGGTTATACGCCTAAGTATTATGAACATTTTTCTTAAGTATTTGTGACTTGATACTTGAAGTGTAATCCTCCTCCTTTGTACATTGTGAATGTTCCATCTTTCGGTATGCTTGGGAATGCATCGAGTGCAGGTTTGGTGTTACAGTCACCGCTGGCAGATGGTGACTTTCCGGTCCATTTTGCCAAAAGGAGCAAATTTGGCCTCCACCGGGACTTTGTTATATATATGTATAGAACACATTTCTGGAATTCCTGGGACTCTGTTGAGATTTATTTCTATGGTATTCTGCATCATGAGGTCGAAATATGCATTCCGGGCCATTTTGCAAAATTTCACTTCAGGGGGCAAAATGGTCATTTCAAAAAAGTTGGATAAAAATGTATATATGGTGGCTGGTCAAGTGGAAGCTGAAATGAGTCAAAAAGGGGGGAGGATGATTCGTGAAGAAAGAAGAAAAGAAAAGAGAAAGAAAGAAAAAGAAAAAGTAAGTAAATAAAAAATACCTTTTTCTTTTTCTTTTTCTTCTTTCTTCTTTTCAATTCTTACAGCCGATTCTCTCATCTTCTTCTTCCCTTCTCCATCATCCTCTTCTTCCTCTCATCCACTATGAATGGCTTCTTCATCCCTTTCATTCGTTCTTCAAGATTTCTACGTGGAAATTGAGAGGTAAGCTCAATTTTGTGTGTAGATTCTAATGGAACTGAGTTTGGTTGTTGAAAACCACTCTTTTCTCCTCTCCCACATTAGGCCAAATCTAAAGGGTCATGTAATCTTCCATATTCTTCAAGTTTTTTCTTAAGGTAAGCTCTAATTCGAGCGTACTTTGCATTGGTACTAAGCTTTCTTGCTCTGGTGTTTCTGATTTTGTAGAGGAGCCGTCTGAAATATGACCTAATGTTGGTGCTCTTAAGAGTGACTTGAAAGTGAATCACTAAAGTGTTATTTGGATGATTCTGAACATCTCTTATAGTTGGAGCTAACCCTGATTCTTCACGGTTTGTCGGTTTGATTCTGGACCGGATTAAGGACAAAAATGGAAGTATGTGTTCTTGATGTTTTATGATTGTAGGATGGTGTAGAATGAATAAGGGATGTTTAATAACCCTGTTTTGTTGATGAATTACTGAAGAAACATCCGTCTGGACTTTGTCCTTTTTATGGCCGAAAATCAGATTGATGAAAAGGGATGATTTTTTATGGAAATTGAAATGAAATTGACCTTCTCTGTTGATATATGAATGTTCAGAAATGTTCCGCGGGGGTTAGCCCTCCCGGATTGTGTTGGCCGAATTTCCAGAATTGTGTTGGGAGACACTTTCTGGGATGAATGTTGATCAGTAGAATGTGAATTGTGTTTCTGGCTGTTGTATGGATGTTTAATGATCTTTCCTTTTCAGGGGGTTGTGTGGAAACATAGTCAAAATACTGCCGGATTTTCGGGACAAGTTAGGTTCGGGAAAAATGTAGCGACTTCGCAGTCTGTCAGGTAAGGGTTCAGCTTTCTTAATATGCATTCTGGGATTTCTTATGATGTATATTAAGTTAGTTGAGGTTAGTTCTCGGGTCGAGGGTGGGGTCCCCCCGGGGCTAGTCCCATGGTAAGGTTAGTGGTGTCCAGGTACTAAGCTCGGGAGAGCTATTTATGGATTTATGGCATTCTGGGACCACTATGTGGTCAAATCTGTAAATGTATTCTGCGTTGGTCAATTTATGATTAACATTATATTTGCGACAGTTATGGGGAACCTAGTGTAGGTGTATGTAGTGCTCAAAAGCCATCCAACTTATATTGGTTTTTGGAACATTGACATAACTATTTAATTAAAGAGGCATTGTTCAGATTATTATTGTTGTCTTTATTTTTGCGTTAATAAAGAACAGAATAATAATATAACCTTGGAACATACGATGTTCCTAAATGACCCTAGTTAAGTGTTATAAAGAACAAGGGTTGATATAACACATGCGATACTAGCATAAAGGTAGGTTCACGTTGGACGTGGAATCTAACTTATGATTATATAAGGTAGTTGTAATGGTCTGACCCACTTGGTAGAACTTAAATAATCGTGACATGATTATTGTAAATTCTACACATAAACCATAGTGTGTGTAGTCCTATGACTTGAGAATATGAAGATCTTCTCGTAGTAAGCTACATACTTTGATTCTAAGTGCTATCCCTTCTTGACCGAAGGAAAGTGCTGGTTTTGAGTGTCTAGCGAATTACGGAGCAAGACTGTCATATGTCAAGACGGGATTCATCACTCCCATGTCACGGAAGTTTATTCTCCTTGGCCAGATTGAACACGGTTCAATTAGAGAATATGATGAAAGGACATAACATGTGCATTAGTATGGTTTGGTTGATAGGTAAAAGTTCCGTCGCGTTTTAAACAGATTCTATATTGCTTGGGTAACAGTGATGTGTTGCTAGATACTGCTCACTGTCAGTAATTATGAGTGAGACATCATGATTATTGCAAACGTAATAAGAACCTACATGGTCGCACGCTCAATGAGTGATATATGGAGTATTTAAGCAAGAGACAGAAGTTTGGTAACTTAAGTGTTAGCTTTGTAAAAGTTGGACACTTAAGTAACATGAGAAAACATGGCTAGGGTCTAGGGCTGTAATTAAGCCAATAGTTTGGCTCAATTAAGCCCTAGCCGCCCTGCATGTTACGCATATAATTGTGCTCTCCCCTTGAGTCTGAATAGAGACAGAATTACCAATTACTTTGTTCAGTTTGGAACAAAACAAATAATAGAAAAATTCAGAAAACTCTCTGGGATTTTTCTTACTGCTCTTTGGTGCTCTATTCTTTAAGGAATTGTTGCTAGCACAACAAAAGGAAGAACAAGGACTCTGTAGTTGCTCCCACATGGATACCGTAGAGGATCTGTAGATTCAGGTCTATCGAAAGAACGCAATTCAAGTGATATTCTGGTAATATCTTGAACAATAATTATACCGTTTCAGATTTTACATGGATCCTGGAAGGGTTTTATTTTTTCGCTGTGTTATTTGATGCTACAAAACCCTACAATGGTATCAGAGTAACTTGTACAATCTAGTATAATTATATCTGTGTGTAATTAATTGTTTCTGTATTGAAAGTTATTGCACGTTAATAATTAGAGAAAAATTAATTAAAATCGGATTTTGAATTAATTTTTCATCTAATTATTTTGGGTAAATTTTGGCAAAAATTAAATCTGAAAATGAAATTTTACTACTGTTCACGTTTTTTAATTTGGATGAATAGTAACCCACAGCTTCAACATCACCGTCATGACAAATCGGCCGTTGGATGGTGGTGAAAGTAGCGTGGATGCTAATCGGCGGCGAGACTATTCCAATGGTGGTGGTGGCGTCATCATCGAAGGTCGAAAGCGCGGTGGAGGTGATGGACGGCTGACGGTGGGCTGCTGTTGGCGGCTAGGGTTTTAACCGTAGCTGAGCCAGCCAAGCCGACTGGGTTGTGTCACACCCACCACTCCGGACAGTGTGACGGAAGCTTGCTGAAATGGTCACGAGAGGCGGAGGTGACGACGGAGCGGAATCCTTCTTTGCGAACCTGATAACCCGGCTATTTAAAAACCTTCCGACTTGGAGTTTGCCATCGAAATTATGGGCCCGTAATTTCTACCCTTAACAATTTTGCGTCGATGTTGATTACTAACTAACGTGTTATTCAAGTTTAAGGCGTTCTAATACTTAAGCCTAAACCTGCACCCGGAAACACGTTAGCGTTATACGGAAAATCGCATTGATATAATGCATACATCCAGATGCCAAAGCATAACTATTATAGACATTCAAATCATATCGAATGATGCATGCTACATCTACAGAGCCAGACTATACCAATAGCGAATGTACTGAAACTCACGTGAACGGGTCGTCCCGACCCCGATGATCACGACAAGTTACTACTACTGCCACTATCCACAAAACAGCAAAGATCAATCGTTAGTCAAATCAGAGACGTGCTCACAAATAATCAGATTAACAGAATAATCAGATTAATCGAAACGGAACCTATCGAGACTATCCTCGTACCTGAATTAGAACTTAACACTCAGGAGCTATGTACCTCAAGTACAGCAAAACAAATTAACCGGCAGAACTTTTCTGCGGGTCCCAGAACGGAAGCTCCTGAAAATATTATATGTAAATGGATGAGTCCTTGAAAGGTACTCAATAAGGGCGGGGGTAAAAGGCTTGTGGTCAAATAACGCGGAACCTGCAGAAAACATTAGTACATACGGACGCCCTGAAGGATGGGTACCGTTAACGAGACGGTACAGAATGACAGCCCTCGAAGACCTGGCCACGTCCCGAGGTTGGAAACAAAATGGATGCATGGTACCAGCGAGGGGTGTACGGCCCCTGTAACTATCGTATTTAACGGAATCTGATCATGCCTGATCAGAAACAGCAGAATCATATCATATGGCATAGCATGATGCGGAATGCCAGAAATCCAGAAATCCAAAACCTGCATACCACTAATCTTTATCATTGAACTAGTCTCGAGGGTCATAAGGTGTGACCCACACCCTCGGCCGAAAACCGATCTCAACCAACCTAAATAGCACTATGCAATGCGTATTTAAGAACATTGAACCCTTACCTCAAAATATCGGAAAATCCACTGAAGCCACCGCAGCTACATCCAATAGAAGATTTCCAGAAATTCCAGAATTATGCTGATTCTCACAGTAACACAAAAATTCTAGTCACTTAACTAAAATTCTTAACTTATGGTAATTATACTAATTACCACTAATACTTCAA
>JBBYHH010609679.1:0-10558 GCA_038382905.1 Daphne laureola
ACTGTTTTTCTTAGTTAAATTTTGAGTCAAACACTACAACTTGAAACAGTAAAAGAAACGTTTCAATAATTCTGGGATTGAGGGAGTATATTACAGCATGATATAGGCCGGAAATCACTAGCAAAAATAGCATGTTTAGTTTTTGGGATGAGATGAATGTTGGTAGCAGCAAGAGATTTAGGAAAAGAACCAGAATCCAAACAATGTAAAACCACTGCATGGAGAAGATCACCAACCAAATTTCAATGCAACTTGAAAAAACCAGCATTAAAACCATCAGGGCCAGGAGCCTTGTTAGAAGACATACTGAACAATGCATCCTTCACTTCCTAGAGAGATATAGGCCTATCCAACTCAATGCTCTGCCCTACATCAAGGAGACTACCATATGAAACCACATCAGCACTAGGAGGATAAGACACATAAGCATCTGAGGCCAACATGGACTGAAAGTAGGTAAGAAATTCATCTTTAATATCATCATGAGATGTCAAAGTCAGACCAGCACAAGTCCTAAGATAAGGGATCTTAGAAACTGCTTTCCTCTCATTGACACATGCATGAAAGTACCTTGTATTGCCTTCCCTTAATTTAACCCAATCAGCTCTAGCTTTCTGGGCAAAAAACTCCTCCTCACTTTTAAGAACTACATACAAATCACCCTTTTTACTCCTAGCCTCTTCAATCAAGACTACCTCATCAGGATGTATCATGGCCACCTCCGATGCTACCCTATAAGCCTCGGTAGCAGCTTTGACCCTTTCAGATATACCACTAAAGTGTTGGGCATTCTAAGTAGGAGAGATGCTTATTCCACATATTCAAATATTTGAGGCCAAACCTAGGAACAAAAGAATCTTGTCTCAAATGGATTATGGCCATACAATGATCAGAATGAAAATGCTCACAAAATTCAGCAAAAGATATTATCATATTTAAGTATAAAAAGATATGTATTTTTTAGTGACTAGCGAGGAAAGGGAAAGAAAAAAAATGTCTAGCTTAATCTCTCTCTCTCCTTTTTTTTTTTTTAACAGAAAAAGATTCATTAAAATGCTCGACCCTCGAATTAAGGGGAGAAAAGAACAGACAAAAGAGACAGTATAAGGTCTAAAGCAGACCAAACCCACACAACTTTACAATCACCTGAAAACCAAAACTCCTACAGCTGCAAGAAGCTAAAATGTAGAGCACTCCTTAAAGGACACGTAGAGAACAAGCAAAAATAACCACTCAATGAAAACAACACCATAAAATGAAAACTAAACACCCCTGAATGTTAGCGGACCCCAACTTCAACCCTTGAATGAAGCCCTAAGAATCCCAAGACAACAACCTGTGTTTAGATCTATTTTTAAACCAAGTGAAAGACATCAACAAAATTTCAGAAATTACCGCCAAGGATGACCATTGTTGAACTTGCATCACCTTTTTACTTAGATACTTCCAAATTACCACGACCCTAAACCATATTTTAATCCTTTCATTTGGATATTCTACAGCTAATACCAAACTTGTTATGCTATGGAACCTATATATCCTTTATGTTCAAGCTGCGATGTGTAATCTCGTCAGCAACATGCTGCTGCTCCAATTTATAGAACCTTATTCTTAAAATTCACATCTGATGTCCCAATGATAATATTTATTCCCAACTTTCTTAACACCTTAACAAAGCTATATTTGAAATCCTGAAACAGTGTTACAAACCTGATCAGAGGTTACTCTAAATTACTAGCTTATTAAGTATCTTCCTGTTCTACCCATTGTTGCTGCTATTCTCTGCACTGGTTGTCGCACAGCTCCCATTCTCTAATAACTGGGTCTCCTCTTCCTCCCTGCTATCCGCAACATCTTTAGCACTCAGAAAGCTCGGTTGATTCGTCGAGGACAGAAGCCGTGCCCACATTCGATCAGTGATCACGACATTGTTTTGTCTCTCGATAATCCGCTGAAGAAAGAACATTTAACAGTTCAACACCATCTTTTGGGGGAAAAGCTTAACATACAAAGCTATAGAAATGAAATTGCAGTGCAGGTCAAAACTTCTAACTTCTAAGACCTGCAAACAATGGCATCCTAACATCTTTTCATGTTGAAACCAGGTACTAGTGGGACTCACATTGAAGGGTATGTACGTCTGCCTGCCATTGACGAGGCCAGATGTAAAGCCAGTGTACCCTGCCATTGCTCCGTGAACAACACTTTGAGCAAGAAGCGTGCAGTACACATTATCCGATGCATTGCTTGGTATTGCACGAATCATGTATGTTGGATCTGCCAAAAGCAGAAGCAGATTATAGAATATGTACCTCAACAACAAACATGGCTATTTTACAATGGTAATGGTGGGGAGACTCCCTTAATGGAGGTGAAACATTGCTTTCAAAGTTTAAGTATTCAACTGGATTTCTGATGTCTACTTTTATTCACAACCAAATAACTTAAGTAACTTTGCATGTGAATCACTTTCTCATGATTCTTGTCTCACAAATGCTAGAAGCGGTTACATGCCAACTGAACTTATCCAATCTGTTCTTTCTGCTAAATGCTCAGAATAGATCTTTCGATTTTGCTTTTTTCTCTTTTCAAATTTCAACTAGCACCAGGTAAGTCAAATTAAGTGCTTGTGATTATGAAAACTTCGATAAGAAACTTGAGGTACTTTGTTGCAAATGGGCCATATAGTAATATGGGGTAGGTGAATGATTATAAGCGTTTTCTGATAAATAACCTTTTGTCCACTGAACACAAAAACTGTTTAGGAACAGAGATTGAGAACAGTAACCATTGATATAACTAAAGTTTTGGCATGTAATTGAAAAAAATTGTAATAGTGACTCGAATGAAAATTGTAAAAAAATAAATAAATTAGATAAGTTGTGTACTTGAGCCATATACTAACCTATGTATTTGAGGTTTATAGTCATCTTCCTCCATTTTGAAAAGTACTCCTGCAGAAACAAAAAAATGAAAAAAAAAAATTTGAAAATGTCTGTTCATTTCATAAGATTTCAAAAAAATTCCCGCTTCACGCCCTGCAACCTCTATTCAATGAAATACATGCTTATGATTTATGAAGACCCATTTTTAACTTCATAGCTCGATTAATTTAATATGGGGAGGGCATATACCTTTATTTTCTGTGATAACCATAGCCCAACATCTAGGAGAAGTTTATTTCCTGAAGCATCATGAAGTCCTGACCCCGTGCTCTCTGAGAGTAGCTCCTGTCCTGCACCCTCAGCTATCACAATAACCATGTGTCCATTTTCCTTGAGTCGCCGTTCAATATACTCATAAAGTCCACCATGTCCTTCAAGATAGAAGGGTGACTCCGGAATCAAACAACAATCAACATCCCGGCTTGCAAGAGTAGCATACATTGCAATATACCCTGCAGAGCAACATGAAATCAAGATCTCTATGATGGAAATCATCAAATCATGACAATCTACATATCCATAGTACTCTATCACGTACAAAACCCAAAAAAGTTTATATCATGTAGAAGGCATAAAGAAGATACTTACCGCTGTAACGACCCATTAGCTTCACAAGACCAATGCCATTCTCAATACTCTCAGCTTCAACATGTGCAGCATTAATAGCACGCTGAGCCTCCTCAACAGCAGTATCAAAGCCAAAGGATCTGTCAATCACCTGTCATCGTATAAAGATGGTTATATGTAAGATATGATGTAATGCCAAAGAGTCTTGTTATCTACAGTTGGAAAAAGATAGGTGCATACCGGAATGTCATTATCTATGGTTTTGGGTATTCCAGCAACTGCAACTTTAAGACCACGCCTTCTGACTTCCTGGTTGGTTCAGAATATATAGTATTTAACACAGATATACATATGACAAACTACACGTTGAAGAAACACAAAGTACCTCAAATATAACAGATGCACCTCTTTGAGTCCCATCACCTCCAATTATGTACACCTAATTTAGCCAAAAACAACATTGCAGAGGTTGACTAAATATGCCTTCGACATGATAGTCATTTGATCAACAATTTTAATGATTAATCAGAGTATTCTTCACAGACCTGGTTAATTCCACGATCTTGAATACTGTCAACGATCTTTGATGTATCATGCCCACCTCTTGAGGTCCCAAGGACTGTCCCACCTCGTTTATGAATATCATTCACAACTTTGGGAGTTAATGTAATGGTATTTTTAGCATAAAAGCCCCTGTATCCTCCCTATACAATATACCAGAGGACAAAATAAATCAGAACAATAGGGTAGGGAGATTTTATTTCCAAACCTCCTCATCCTTTCCTGCCCTTATTCTGCTTCTGCTTCTGTTGTGCAATTGGAAAGAAGTGTGGAAAAAGGAACTGAGTTCTACATGGAAACGATCACTCACATCAATACCCAGGACTTTCTTCACGCCATACATATGGTGCAAGCCACAGACTAGCTCTCTAATCACTGTGTTGAGGCCAGGGCACAGACCACCACATGTTACAATACATGCATGAACTTCATCGGAATTAAAATAAACCTAGAAACAATGCATATCTGTCAAAGACAATTTGATGGTGGTTTTCCATTTCAAATCTCATTCCTAATGCAAGTAAACACCAACCTTCTGACGTGGACCAGCACGTCGGAAATGAATGCCCCTCTGACCATCCTTATGAACAACAACCTATGAAAGAGAGAAACCAATTAGAATCAAGGCAAGATTCTGTGCAACAAAAAAGTTATTCATGAAGGAACCTGCATTCCATTTAATCATCAAAGAATAACTTGATAAACATCCTGGCCTCTAGCGATCCAAGAACAGTTTGAAACGTTGCATTATGAGTGAAACTTCCTAAGGCCTCTTTGAACTCAAGCAACTTATGCATTCATTTGTCAACTGATGGGACTACCGTCAATTTCAATCTACTAAAACTTACCGCACGTAAGTTTTGATAATTAGTTTTCGTTCAAGAAAAAAGAAAATAACTGAAATTAAGAAGCAAAAGAAGAAGAAGAAGAAGAAGAATCATGTGAAAGACTGAAAAGATTAAAGTCACATGGAACTGACCTTTTGAGGAACAGTATCATCTTCATGGACAAAGTATTGCCTGGTCAGAAAATTAAGCCCGTGAATGCTAATTCAATGCTTACATAACTTTTGACAGGAGATTGCTGATTTTTTTTTGAAATGAACATGAAGTTGAATATTCATCAATGGCAACTTACTTTACCACAGAGTAGGCAGGATTGTCTTGCAGTGGATTGGGATATGTCTGAAACAAGAAAGAATTCCCAGAAAAAGAAACAGAAAATCAATAATCAGTCTCTATCTTCCAGAGTTAAACCGCAAATAATACTCCAAAAAAGCTAACTGCAACAAAAGAGGAGACGAACAAACTCTGGGTACAGGACCAAAGTGGTCTACCAAGTTCTATACATTTTTCAGGCCATACACAATAATAGTAAATTCAAAAGAAAATAAGAAGAGAGATTCTACTCGTAGTTCATCCCCTTTTCCGAATACAGTCAAGATTCAAAAGCAAAAATAAAATAAACATGGAAAAATAAAATAAAGTAGTTTTACTTTAATACGCCTATCTTCTGCTTCATTTGCTTTTTCTCAGCAACGAAACAAACAGGACCGGAGACGAGAAACATGGAAAACTAACTCACCGGAAGATCGGAGATATAATCCGTCAAGTGCGGAACATCTTCGAGCACGTAACCGCCAGGACCGGTGATGATCTTCGGCTTGGTCAGATTCTCCATCTTGGGGTTAGAATAAAGTTTGTGAAATTGGGGATCCCAGAAAGGGGACAAAGGTCGGAGGAATGCGATTTCAGAGGGGAGATGGAAGAACTTGGTCACAGAGAGAGAATCCAATGATGAGGGTGGGAGCGGAGCGAGTTTGTGGAACCACAAGAGATTTGCATGTTTATAGGAGGGAAGAAAAAAACTCCACAGAGCTGATTAAAAATGACATGAATTTTCAGAGCTCCAAGCAGTTTGTATAAAGAAGACGAAAAACAGGTGGCCGAATAGTAGTGAGAATTGCTCTGGTCTGGCAGGTATTTGACGCTGTTTTTCTTATGGAAATTATAAATTTCAAAACCTTCGAGATTGTCAAAGAGTAATTTCCTAAGACGTGGGAGGTAAGTAATTTCCTAAGACGACCCGGGTTAGCTGATAGTTTCGGGTCGGGTGGGCGGATCATCAACTCACGGATCCATTACCAGCCAAGTCGGGAAGCAGACAAAGACACGAACAATAATTAACCGAATCTGCGCTTGTTACTTTAATTAGTTCGGAAACTATGGCGTTTAAAAAAGGGTAAAACAGTAATTTAACCATCCAATTTTACAAAATCTTTAAATTTATCACTGAAATTCATTAAAGCGAGAATACCACCAAAATTTGCCACCGAACATTAAGTTGTCTCAGTTGTCATTCATATAGCGTGTCAGTGAGAGATTACGTGGACATTCAATGTACATTTTGTACGGTTAATATTTAGTTTTACCTTAAAATCTGTCACAGTTTAAAAATTGAATTGTTAGCTTTATAAATTCTACGTGAAATTAAAATATTAACCCTATAAAAATATACGGTCGTTGTCCACTTAATCGTCCTGTGACACATCACATGAGAGCCAATTGTGATAATTTAACGTCCAATGATAAATTTACCCCTTCAATAAAACGTTTATGACATTTCCATTTTAAAAATGAACTTCGGTGATAAATGAACTTAGAATTACCCATGTTCCCTTGAAAAAAATATCAAACTACGGCTATTTGGCTGAAGTATTTTTATATATGATGGACAATATTGATGATCGTCACGATCAAATAGATACATTTTCTTTGAAAGAAACGTATTCATAACAACTTTTTTTTTTAAACAGTAAAGCTAAATTTTATTAGAAAATAATTCCAACAAAACAAGTCATACTCAAAGAGTAGCAATACCATACATAAGTGCAAAAGTACCTGAGCCTAACGTTTAAACTATGATCTAAAATAAAGCTAGGACCAGAGTGACATAATGACATTGGGTTTTCCCAATCCCGCCTATAAAGGCTTGCGAGCACCATCATTGTCATGACAGAATGACAGATAGGTAATGCGAGTCCCCAACATCTCTGATATGTTCGCAAAGAACAAAATGATGTTGACAAGTCATAGTGGTCCGCTGACGAGGGAAAATACAAGAATCACCTGCACATGAGTAACAAAAAAACAATAGCAAACCACAAAGAAACTAAAAGTAGTAACCGAACAAAAAAGGGTCCAAAGTAAATTTGCTACTAAAATAAAAACATGGGTTTCATCCCATCCACCAGATGACTGATTTAATAATCGGTCAGGGGCTCGTAGTCCCCGAATCCCAGAATAGCCTGCTCCACCACTCCTGTTGCACCTCCTGTGATCTTCAACTTTTTCTTAGTACGGCCGGAACTGCCTACTCCCAGTATCGTAGTCTTGCGAATAGAGCGCGGTCATGCCTGGTAGAAGGTCGTGGCTATGTAGTCCGCATGGGCCGGTTTCGCCTAGAGGACCTTAACGAGTAGCTTTGGGACGGATCACACGGTGAGGAGCGTGATAGGCACCACAACCTCTTCCTCTTCTCTCGACAATTGGAGGCTTGACATGGTGTTTCCGAGAGCTTCCATGATAGAACTTGTTCAACAAGTCAAACTTGAACAAGAAGAAAAGCATGGGAGACGCAAAAATAGTTGATCCATATAATAAGGATTGAATAGATGGAACACAAACCACCAAATCTTAAATAAATTAAGAATCACACCATCGAAAAAATGATGTAGACGGATGAGGGAACACTTGCACAAAGGAAGCAACTCTAGAGGAGAAGGGGGCGCTAAGACCAAATTAACGACGGTTGGACGGCGACAACTGCGACTTACTTGGAGAAGAAGTCGAGGAGCTTTATGATCGCATTTAGATGTATTCACAACAACTTTAACTCATTACTTTCATTTTCTATTCCCATTAAAAATATTTGATGTAGTGAAACTTACAATTGTCACCTCGACCATAAACTTTGTTAATTAATTAATTATTTATTTTTTATTAATTTTCTAACTGGACCTTACAACTATTGGCGGGCTTCATCCCGCCTCGTCTGAGGCCCATGACGTCACCCACGCACCTCGGTTGGCGACGTCAAACAAGCGGCCTACCTCACCCCTTGGCCTCGACCACGTGCTCAGAGTGGGCACCCCTCAGACACGTGTCACCCTCCCATAACTCAGGGTGATGTTGGGACACATGTCGCTTAGGCAGAGGTCAATCCAGTGGGCCCCGGACCACCTCTTGTCTATAAATACCCTATTTCCCAACTAGTGAAGGACAAGTGTCAACTACCACATTAAATTTCATTTATTGCACCCGAGTCGAGGAGTCAGACTAAAGGAGTTTCTGCACAATTATAGGGTAGTGCGAGTCGCCCCTCATCTCAGACTATACGAGACGAGACGAGACGAAGAAGGATCCCTAGTTAGCCACATATTCTCATCGCACCCTCAAATCGAGATGGTGAAGGGTACGCTCCTTGTACCATTTCTTTGCTAATTCTTATTATGTTAATTTTGGCATTAACAACTATAATATCCCTAATAATTTTATCCATAAACTTAACTTGTTTACAATTATACCCATCTCTCCCACCTCCTCCTACCCCTTGCTGCCACACCGTCTTTCTAACCACCACACACCCCACCTCATCTCACCACACCGCTACCTTTCGTTGCTTGCCCTCTGCCATGACTGGCTTCATGACTCTTTCTCTCCCCATTTTCACTCCATTCCAAACGTCCTCAGTCTTTTAATTATGTTCTCAAAGTGGCATTTGTGATTGTTCAAGAAGGCTTTCAGCCACTTTAACGAGTCCACATTGCCTACGTCCCGCATGAGTCCTTGTCGACCCACCTTATGTCACAGTAGGTGTGGGAAAGCTGGAGGAGTCTGATTGATCGAGCTACACGACAGAGGTGAACTGGGTAGAGAGGATATAGATTTGGCCAAAGCTCCGTGACCAAGCCGCGTCCGAGCCTTGACCACCGTGTGTGAGCCTTGGCCGCCACGAGAGCTTTTGTCGACATCGTGTACGGCCATATCAGATGGCGGATGCATCCGGTAGGTGTAAGGGTGAGAGAGGTTAAGTAGTTACGGTAGAGAAACTTTAGGGTGGATTGGCTGTTGAAGGGTATTATGTGATGGTTCTGGACGATTGCGTAATGTTCGGTGAAGGAGGTCAGCGTCCAGTGACAGTGGTAGCTTGAGGGTGAAAGGGAAAAGTTTAATGTAGAATTGTTAGGATTGATAGTTATTAGAAGGTGGTCAAATAGTTAGATTAAAAGTTTAGTGAGTAAATAGAGCGATAAATAAAATTTTATGTGGTTAATATTATCATCTTTTCACAAGGTTTGGTTAAACTTAACTGAAAAAATGAAGATCAAACTATTAATCCCTCCGTTTCTATTTAATTATTATGTTTAATTTTTGCACTTTTGTTTGGTTTAATTTTTTAATAGCAAGAAGTTTTAAAAAAAAATATTTCTAGAAACAAGATATATTGATTTATCTTATTTATATATATTACTTAGTTTTATGTATCAAAATATATAAGAAAAAAAACTATAGATTAACTGTAAAAAAATAAACATAATTATTAAAAAGAAACGGAGTGGGTAATACACAATAAGTTGAAAATAGGTTTGACCCCAATAATACAAAAAAATAAAATATAACTCATACAAGACATTAATTAAAATAAATTCATTTAAAAAGAAAAAAAGAAAAAAAAAACTTGATAAAAGAAGATTGATGAAAAGGATTAATCACTTCTCGGAAAAACAATCTCATAAAAGAACATAGCTAGTTGTTATTTTCCTTAACCCCAAGTTCAGTGCAATGGAAAAAAATAAATTTAAAAATTTTAAAAATTATATTTTGATTAATGGATAAGATAAATGTGAGTAGAGAAATTTAAAAAAAAAATTATTTTATAAAAAATTAATAATAAATGATAATAAATTAATAAATTTAAGATTAAAAATTAAAAAAATCAAAAAAGTACCCTGAACTGAGCCTAAATTATAAATGAAGCTGAGTTGCATTGATAATGCTGATGTATCGAATAATAAATAAGTTCCTCGTCTTCTTCTTCTTCACATAATTAAACAGTGACCAATCACCGGACACTTGGTTTTTAGTACTCCCTCAGAAAAGCGGGTATACACTATACAGAGGATAATGCTTCTTCTCTGAACTATACCCTACCCTACCGGTGGCATATACTTCCAGCTAACGTTTTGGATATTTCTTCGGTAAATGTTGGATTTGATTTAAAAAATAATAATATTTGACTTAAATTAGTAGTAGTATTAAGGTCAAATACCTATTTAGTACCTGAACTTTAACGAGTTTGACAACTCAGGACCTGAATTAAAAAGTGAGCATTTCAGACCTCGTATTATTAATTTCTGGGCAAATAAGGGTCTCGACACGGTCAACTTGGCACTGAGTTGACCGGGTCGAGACCCTTATTTACCC
>JBBYHH010609790.1:0-10558 GCA_038382905.1 Daphne laureola
CAGTTGCTTTAGAATTTTTGTTTCATTTGCTACTCTATGTGCCACTGTTCTTTGAACGGAATGATGTGCAAATGAGTTGTTATATGAAGAAGGGATCTCCACTGGTGACATGGACAGGAAGGTGGAGTCTCCGTTTGATAAGATTGAAGCATTTAAAAGAATACTGAATTACTGCAAGGGTGAGAGTGGGAGAAGAACATGGCAGTTTACATGGACAATGAATGTTCTTTGTCTGGTTGAAGCAAATATAGGTATCATAATCAGGTCTACATCGAGTTGTCAAGAGTTGGGAGCGAGCATGACTTTTCATTCCTTCGCCTGTATCCGAGACTGGTGAAGAAGCAAATGGAATTTGTAGATGAAAGCTCTGTGAGTTGGAAGGAGAGAACAAGGACTCTGTACATGGTCTCAAGTTGGGATGAGATACGTGCTTCATTTTAGGATGGAAGCTCTATGATAGTTGTTAGAGATATGACAGACAGTTGAGAAATTTTGTATAGAGAACGATGATGATACAAACAGATACCAAACTCTCTCTGTGGTTGCTTTGCTTTTATTACACACACGCCACATCTGATACATGATAGTTTTGTTGCAGAGTCATCCTTTAAAAAACAATTAGATTAGCGTATTTCAGAGGAGTTTGGTATCTGAGTACATGATAATCAGTATTTCAGAGGATGACTCGGCAACAAAACTAGGAGTTTGGTATCTATTTGTATCATCATCGTTCTCTATACAAGATTTCTCAACTGTCTGTCCTATCTCTAAAAACTATCATACAAGATTTCTCAACTGTCTGTCCTATCTCTAAAAACTATCACAGAGCTTTCATCCCAAAAT
The DNA here is from genome assembly GCA_038382905.1 of Daphne laureola. Taxonomy (NCBI): domain Eukaryota; kingdom Viridiplantae; phylum Streptophyta; class Magnoliopsida; order Malvales; family Thymelaeaceae; genus Daphne; species Daphne laureola. The sequence goes on from JBBYHH010609790.1 coordinate 844, forward strand.
GAAGGCACGTATCCCATCCCAACTTGAGACCATGTACAGAGTCATTGTTCTCCCCTTCCAACTCAGAGAGCTTCTATCTACAAATTCCATTTGCTTCTTCACCAATCCCGAATACAGGGGGAGGAATGAAATGCCATGCTCCCTCCCAACTCTTGGTAGGCTTGATGTAGAACTAATTACGATACTTATATCTGCTTCAACCAGACAAAGCAAATCATCAACCAAACCTCCAATGTAAACTGTCATGTTCTTCCTCCCACTCTCACCCCTGCAGTCATTCAGTATTCTTTTAAATGCTTCGATCTTATCAAACGGAGACTCCACCTTTCTATCCATGTCATTAGTGGAGATCCCTTCTTCATATAACAACTCATTTGCATGTATGTTAAGAGTATGCAAGTCTCCTGCACGGAAACAAATTGCACCGACTACATGAAACAATCACATCATGGTTCGTGGATTCTATATCGTAAGGAAGTTTGAAAAGGCTTGCTCTATGATTAAAGAAATGGATCATAGAGGCCGTAACCCTTTGTGTATAGTACTTTGGTGAAGAATTTAGAGAAAGCAACATGGGATTCTGAAGCTGAAGAGATATAAAATTACATGAAGGATAAGTGGCAATATGTACACCTCATCCGAAAAAATAAGAATTACAGAAGATGCTAGCTCAAGTCAGGCACTCCTGCTATGTTAGATCTCATGCATAAACCACTCTGGAAGTACAAGAGGTAAACTGAACATCTTGTTCTATACTGAAATTCAATAACAGGCTATTGCTCCTTGAATATATTTTCTCCCACACAACCTCTCTTCCTTTCTCATTTTGGCATTTACATTGCAAATTCCTATTGAGTGGCCATTTGGGTGACTTGAGCTATATGAAATAGTGACCAGAAAAGAATCGAATCAAAGACCCATGTACTTTCTTGCTCAGACTAGCGACCAAAGCTGCAAAAGATGTACACAACAAAAGAGTAGAAAAAAATAGATGGAACACCAACTGTGTGTGTGCATAAAACCTCGTTTATTCCAATTTGGGACTTTAATGTTAAGCTTTCAACACAAAGAACTTCAACTTTAAGCTTTTCCTGAAACTCTCGTACACGTTACATTCTGGAATCGGGACTAGCAGTCGTTTTTATAAGAATAATTAAGCAAACTCAACTTGGGAAGCAGAACACCAACTGTCGTCTTGGCAGGTTGGTTATTCGTCCCCTGTTGATTCCAGCTGATGGAAGATTTGGGGCCTTCAGCGAGTCCATTTTTATTCCTTGATAGGCATTCAAAAATTTGAAGGAGAAACAGAAAAATCAGAAAGAAGAAGAAGATTAGACTTGTAAAATTCCCGTTTAATTTTCAAATAACTCTGCGATTTTGTAGTACTCCATTTATGGTTCAATAGGAGGGATGGTTGGTGCAATTGTGTGCGGAAAGTTGGTTCGATTTTACCATTGATGTATATTCGGTGGTTCGATTTTGTCACTCAATAATTTTTTAGCATTTTTTTGCCACTAACGTTACCAAACAGGTTCGATTTTGACACCGACGTTAAATATATTGTAAAAACTATAAAATTTACTCCAAACATTATAATTTTACAAATTCACCCAACTTCCTCATTCGCTCTATTTATGCAAATTACATATGCGATTACCTATGAATTCAAGAAGACTTTCTGTACTTCCGTCATCATAAATCAGAAGATAGTTCAAATTATTGAAATTCTTCGATTTTCTCATTCTTTTCTCGGCCCTCAACTGCGTATGCTCCCTCTTTGCAAAGGATTGTATCATCTGTTCTTACAGTTTCACAGTATTTAATCTATGATTTTTTTTTTTTTTTTAGACATTGAAATCTAGAAAATTCATATGTGAATTATAATCTGATATCTAAGTTTTCTAAATATATTTTTTCTTAATTTTCTTATACTGGTTATCTTTATTAAAAATTGACGCAAACATTAAATTTTGAAACAATACAGTCAAATGATATATTTTTACCGGACGGAGAAAGTATTAGATTGATCCAAGCTTTTGTTGAAAGGTTAAGGGGTAGTGGAGACAAATCTAAGTAGATAGATGGTCAATTTGTAAACTTTGAAAAAGTTAAGAGTTAATTTGTTAATTTTTAAAAATTTGGGATCAAATTGATTATTAAAATATTGTGTTTTAACGGAACATGACAGAATATTCTATCTGTTAATATTAATAGAGCGAGTGGTAAAATAACTTCTGAAATAAATTTTAGTGGCAAACGTCCTTCCACTTGAAAAAATTAGTGACAAAAAAATGCTAAAAAATTATTGAGTGTCAAAATCGAACCTCTAGATATATATCAGTGGTAAAATCAAACCTTTTGACTAAAATAAATTAATGACAAAAAACAATTTTAATATACAAAAAAGAGTAAAAAATGACAACTTATTTGAAATGTCATAATATTTGTAATCAATTCTAATTAATAAATTTGTTATCATAGTATATTTGAATTGACAATATACTGCTCAGTTAAATCGATTGATGTATATAAATATAGGGCATGTTCAAGGGTAGAATTAAAGAGGAAAATAATTGATCCAATATGAGAAAAAATGAAATGTTATATGGAGAGTCATTTTGGATATTTTCTTGAATGTTTTCTCATTTAAAATTATCATGTATTCTCTTTTGTGGATTTATTTAATTTTAGGTCCATCAAAATAAATATGACAAATACTCCTTCCGTATTTTAAAAAATTATACAGTTTACTTTTGCATAAAAATTAAGAAAGTGAGAGTTGAGTTGTGGAAATCCCAAACATACTCTTAGTGAAAGTGAAAAGAAGATGACTCCACTAATACTTAAGACTCATTAAGTACTTTTATAAGATAAATTTTATCAAAATAGAAAATGAGACAATCTTTAAAAGATAAATTAAAATAAAAATAGTGTATCTTTTAAAGTATAGAGAAAGTATTTAATAAGAATATTCATAAAAGCGTATAAAATGACTGTCATAGCATTCTCAAGAAGAAAAAAAGTTTTGCTTTGAGATGATCACATTCATGATGTTGAGTTATACTCCAAACTAGTACTACTTAATTTTATCACCTTTAAGTCTCCCATCGCAATCCAACATCCTTAATGTGGTCACAATTCAGAGTTTAGGGGTACTAATGAACTTTAAAAGAAGTACAAGGTCTTAACCCATTCGTATTTTGGAATGTTCCGATAAACAGCACTGTCTCGGCGCTAGGGATTTAGCTTGCTCCATGCAATTCCTATGGAAAATGATTGATGAATTTTGAAATTTGGCTTCTAGAATTGGTTGCCTCAGCATGGAAACGACAAATGGGGCGCCATTTATCACTTCTTCGTTTTCCTATTTCTTATACAGAAGCTATATGCCCATCAGCGCCACTTCGCAGAGAGAAGATCACAGAAAGGTTCTGCGGAGGTTAGATTGGGACCGCCGAGCCGCATTCTGGAAATCTGGGATTTATTGTTGCTTGGCGAAGAGGTGGCGGCTGCAGGCTACTGAGACACGCGTGGTTGACAATGCGCCGCCAAGGACCACCGTCATTGATATCCCCGTCACCTGTTACCAGGTTTTTTTTACTTGATCGACGTTTATGTCTCTAACTATCGGGGCTCTAATTGCTTTTAGATGCTGTTCTTAAGTCAGAAATTTGGCTAATCAATTTCTTTATGGTTATGTTCTTCAGTGAGCTCAATTTTATTCTCTGTTGCGGTTTTGCCATGTATTTGCGGTTTCGTTGGTTGCTAATAGACTTTACTGGGCAGCTCATTGGCAAATCTTATAAAGTTGAGAAGGATGAGATTGTTAAGTCGGTGATGAACTTGAAGAAGGCTGAGGTGGATGAAGGTTACACGATGGATGTCATTGTATCTCGTCAGGTAGTTTCTTGACATTCAAATTACTTTTTAATTCTCTTGGAAGCCCTGGGCTCATCCTGGATATGATGAGATTAGAGTTGCTGAGCTTATTTCGCAGGACCTTCTGATGGATGTGAGGGATAAGCTTCTTTTTGAACCAGAATATGCTGGTTGCGTGAAAGAAAATATTCCACCGAAGGCTTCCTTTCGAGTCCCATGGTCTTGGTTACCTGCTGTACTTTGCCTCCTTCAAGAGGTAGACTTCTTCCTGCTCGAAGAAATGGTATAGTATAGGTGAATATGTAAAAGAGATCAAAACTGTTGTCCTGCAAGAATCACGATTTATTGTTTTCTGATATAGGTTGGAGAAGAAAAGCTTGTTCTACAGATTGGTAAGGCTGCTGTTCAGCATCAAGACGCAAAACCCCACATGCATGATTTGCTTCTTTCAATGGCACTTGCAGAGGTAAGGTTTATCGTTCAGCTGATCAGGAACTTGAACCAGTTTTCCCCGCAGCTTTGTTAGGCCTCCTTGTCTTATAATAGGTGCTTTCTTGAAGTGTGCAATTGCGAAGACTGGTCTCGAGAAGAACAAGGTTTCCCAAGGATTTGAGGCTCTTGCTCGTGCACAATGCTTTCTTAGGAGTTTAAATTCCCTTCAGAAGATGGTGTTATTATCAGAGGTGATGTCTTATCTTTCTGGTCCCAATTGATGGTCTAAGATGAAATAGTTCTTCAATGAGCAAAAGTAGTCATTCATAATGTGGTCAAAAGGGGGGAAAATCTGCCTGCTTTATGTTTATGTAAATTATCTGTGTCAGTTCTACTAAGAACTTATATTTCAGAATTAAGACTGTCGAATTACTTTTTGATATGAACTTAAAGAGGAATATGATTCTGATATGAGCTAGAAACAGTATATCTTGGCTGTTTCCTACGCTGAAATTAAGTGGAGGTTTTACTTTTAACAATCTTATATTCTATCACATCGCACAGTTCAAATGGTTTAGAACTTTGTTTAACATTGATTTGCTTCAAGTTTGATAGAAGGAACTCAAGCTCAGTTATTTGACTGTTTGTACTCTCATTCTTGATCGTGTCAGATAGAAGAGTCATTGGAAGAGCTTGCACCTGCATGCATGTTGGAATTATTATGCTTGCCTCACTCACCTGAAAATGCTGAACGGAGGCAAGGAGCGATTGCAGCCTTGTATGAACTGTTAAGACAAGGCCTTGATGTGGAAACTCCTTGCCGAGTTCAGGATTGGCCATGCTTCCTGGGCCGAGCTCTTCGGATGTTAAGTGCCTCAGAAATCATAGATATACTTCCTTGGGATAGCTTGGCTGAGGCAAGGAAGAATAAGAAGTCTATTGAGTCCCAGAATCAAAGAGTTGTAATTGATTCTAACTGTTTCTATGTGGTATTGGTTGCTCATGTTGCTCTTGGATTCACAAGTAGGCAGCTGGAATTGGTAATTTACTATTTTCCACTGGATAATGGTCAGGTGCACCCTTCTGGTCCACTTATTTCAGTTTTCACCGTCATATGCAGATCAAGAAGGCAAGAATACTGTGCGAATGTTTAGTGGCATCAGAAACTATTGATTTAAAACTCGAGGAAACATTCTGTTTGTTCTTGCTTGAGCAGGTGTAAATCTCATCTCTATTTCATCTAAATTTACCATGGTGAAATATAGAGCTCTTGTACAGTACACTTTTAAGGGTTTTCAACCTCCTTTTCTACTTCCAGGTAACTGAGGCTGAGGTAGTGGAGCAGCTTAAACAGCTTGAATTGAAATCAAATTCCGGTAACAGAAATTCTATTTTAGTAAGAAGCAAAAGAGATGAATCTAGTACCAGTATGTCAATGGTATGCTTCACTTATACGGACGATTTTCTTTTTCCATGCTTTGAACTTACATTTGGAATTTTGACATGGAACATTTCATCAGTAATAGTATCATTTTTGGGTTGATCACATGAAGTTGAAAATATTAATTGACTGGTAAAAGTCATATTGACGTTTTATGTTGATCTACCTGATTTACAATAAATTGCTAAGGTTATTTGGGTGTCTGGATGATTTAAGCACGTGCCCACGTACAAACACATGCACACACTTCAAGTTTCAATGACGGACATCCCTGCTATTATAGGTATACTTGAATGTGGTCATTACATGTTAGTTATTTTAAGTTTAGGCGTACTCCAAGGTCTTATGTTTGAGGGTATCTCTAGTGTAGATGAAATGTAAATGCTATTTTGTTATTTGTGATCCATGTAGGATTATTTTTAACAACCCAGTGGTAGCCATTCCAAAGTTGTCTTCAAACCAAAATGTAAGATATTTCAGGATCTTTTTTTTCCCCTTTTCTAAATTCCAAAATAATTCTGACTCGTTGAAAGAGAAAAACATAGTACATTAGATTGTTCCTGTTCCTCTTTCGTTTGGAGTGATGATAGCATCCAATCTTATCTCCTAACTTCTCGCCACTTGATTCTTGTAACTAGTCTTTTGATAACTTCTACCAACTGTTATTTATTTTATTCATTTTGTTTAGTGGGGAGATTATATTGCATAAAAGTTTGTCGTGTCTTCTTGAGTAGGAAAAGTGGCTCAAGGATGGTGTGCTCTCCAGGTTTCCCGATACACGAGATTGTTCCGTGTCTTTGGTTAGTATAATAGAGATGTACATTATTGGTTGCATTTTACAAACGAACAAGGAATCAACCAAACTTCATATTGCTACAGGCTAACTTTTTCAATGGTGAGAGAAAAGCTACTAATTATAAAACACATAAAGCAGCTCCTAGAATCATGGTGAACATAAACCAAAGATCAAAGTCTGTCTCTCGTGCATCTGAGTTGAGAGATTGTGGAGATTCTCTTCAACTTCTGGACGCCTCTGGACATGTGGGATCAGCTGTGAAGCAACTGGCACCAACTGATTTACAGAGCCCATTAACACCAAATTTAAATAGTTATGGGGGAACTGTCACACCATCTGTTGGATTGAAGAGGGAACTTGGAGTACGCGATGATAGATTTTGGGAAAGTTGGTTGACCAAGATAAATATGACCCAAAGAGTTATTTTTGTCACTATATTGGGTGTTGTTGTCTTCTTAAGTATGAGAATGTTTAAGTTAAGTTCACTTAAGAGGATATCACTATCATCCTCGGGTAAACAAAATCTTCATGGAAGTTCACTTTTATATAAAGGAGATTCTTCTTTCCGTGACTATATAGTTCCTGCCCATAGCAAGGAAAGTAAAAACGGAAGCAAAGTGAAGAAGCTCCTTGAGTTGGCCAAGATGCAATTCGGTTTTCAAGTGATGGATGGAAAATCAGAAGGATCGTGTCTTTCTGCTAGTCAAACAGAATCTATGACTCTGGTGGATAAAAAGCCAATGGCCAAGGATGAAGCTGAAACCCTAGTCAAGCAATGGCAGGAGATTAAAGCAGAAGCTCTAGGACCTAGCCATCAGGTTGACAATCTCTCTGAAGCCCTTGATGACTCTATGCTCTTTCAGGTAACACTTGTGAATACATTTGTTCCTGATATGCTTGGTACGTAAAGCTTGCATGTCGTGTTCTACGTGATTACGTTTTGCCCCGTTTTATGGAGAAACTGATACTAGCAACAAATAAACAAGTCTTTGGGCAACCATTTTTTGTCCAATTTTTTGTTTATAATAGTACAATTTGGGGTGACTGGAGAGATGATTACTTGTACTGAATCTGTGCTGCCCTAGTAGGGTACTAGGGAAATGACTGGTCAACTTTGATTTTGTATAGCTCAGACCAGATAGTTGTTTTTTATGCAACTTTATTAGTGGTGCTATTCATCATGAGTTGTTTTAGCCTTGAAGAACTATGTAGTGGCTGAATTGTCGTATGGATGGGAGAAAACAAATCCTGTTGGGAAAGGGAGCATGACCAGAGAGCTCTTGAGGTTGGGCAAGGGCATCTATTGCTCTTTGCAACTATGTTAAAAGCTCCTATAATTTTGGGATTTGGGAAGATGCTACATAGAGTTAAATTCAGTGCCGATAAGTTTCTTTAAATAAATTCTCCAAACAATCAATTAAATCCAACTGTTTGGTTTAGCTGCTCGGATCTTGTCTTGTGTCTCCATTTTCCTTGATTGTAGGAAAGTTCTTCTGTAGCTCTTAAAGATAAAAAATTGTAATATGAAGAATTTGAAATAGATAGCTCTCAGATTCCATCTCATTGTTCTCTCACTAGGGAGATGCATGATGACATCCAATGTAAAACCTTGTCATGTTTTCTGTTTGTATAGATATTATTATTCGGAAGTGTCAATGCCAACAATTCAATAAATTGTGTGTTAAATACTGCAGGGTGATAGCAATAAAGATAAATGTTGAACATTTGAACTCGTTAACTTACAAATGAATTAACTATGACAAAGGTTGGCATGATTACTTCCGAAGGCTGGTCTTAAGATGCAAATATATTTGGTTTGCAGTGGCAAGCTTTGGCAGATGCAGCAAAAGCTAGGTGTTGCTATTGGAGATTTGTTTTGCTGCAAGCGACCATATTAAGAGCAGACATTGTATCAGATGCAATTTCTGCGGACATTGCAGAAATCGAGGCGCTCATCGAGGAAGCAGCAGAACTTGTTGATGAATCTCTGCCAAAGAACCCAAATTATTACAGGTATGTTGATGGGAAAATTCATTTGCAAAAGTTTATTTGATCCATATAAGCATGCATAGTACGGCTTGGTTTCAACCAGCGCAGTCTTCTCAAAGACCATGGTTAAACAATTCTATGACCAGTGTCTGCACATATGCTTATTGATTCACTTCCTCGCTTTTCGCAGTACGTACAAAGTTCGTTATCTTCTGAAAAGACAAGATGATGGATCTTGGAAATTCTGCGAGGGAGACATTCAAATGCCATCATGATACTACAGACTATGGGCAGAGCAGGTTAGAACCAACTAGCAACATGATTCTTACTGCTACTGACTGATTCAGTTCCTCGTGATGTAAATAGAACTTGTCCTCCGCAATGCAACACTGTACAGCGGTTGTGGCCTCTGGAATTTGTAGGTCTGTCATGAGTAGGATCATTTGGGTCAGTTGGTTTTAGAGACTTCAAACTAAAGAAGGCTTAAATACTTCCAGTTCCTCAGTTCTTGTTATTCAGGAACGAACGAGGCTACTTTACTCTAACACTAGGCTATGGTAGTATGCCTTGTTTATCTTCAGAAATTGTACTATATCTCAATTGATTAAAGAAAGGAGAAGAAACAAAAACTGCGTATTGTTTTATCATCTTAACTGAGCATATGCTAGATAATGGTTCCAGTTAATGTTTCTTTTCCTCATTAAGTGTGTTCTATTTAACTTTTTCTGACCAGCTTTTTTTCTCAAAATTTTCAAAATTGAACTTGATGAGTAAACTTGGTACTCTTCCTCCATCCAACAACAATCAGAGTTCGCAATTTTGAGCCGTCCCACAAACCGGAAGACGTTCTGTTTTCTTTCAAATGGATTGAATTTTTAAAATATGAAGTTTCAACTACCTAATATTTTATATTCATTCAAATCTTACACTTTCTGTTGGAGAAGGAAGCATGTAACAAAAATAGACACCCTTATTTAGCGTCAGACTAGAAATACTGTTATGACGTATCCCTTACTTAGGCCTAGGGCTGTGAAACGAGTTGAGTCTATTCGAGTTTGGCTTGAGCTCGAGCTTAATCGAGTCTCACGAGCTCGAGCTCGAGCTCGAGTCATTTTTTAGGTTTGTGTATTAAACGAGTCGAACCTGAGCTTCAAAGGTTCGACTCGAGTTGGCTCGCG